>MU228157.1:2779626-2825831 GCA_018584345.1 Thuja plicata | reverse complement strand
TTTCTAAGTTGTTTTATTTCAAACAGGAAAGTTTCTATTCTGGTCTTCTCAGGGTTTATAAAAGAACCCTCTTTCTTCATTCAAATCCCCTGAAAACTTGAATCAAAATTTGCATTGTTACTATACTGAATTGCTATCTCATTTTCTTAAGATCATATAGATTAATTGCATATTGCAAGTAGAATAGCTTTCAATTTCTAGAATAATGGCATTTAGTGATCATACTTAGATTATCTTGCATATTTCAATTCATAGCATAATCTTTGCATTGCATTGTTATCATGATTAAATCCTTCATTCTTAGATGGTCCATAGTTGTGAGGCCCTCGTCCTGAGAGCAAATTTCAAAACTCCATCTAGATAGAAGGCAACAGGTCGAATCACGCAGACAGGCAGGATGAATAACTCATATACAGTCTTGGCTGTACCTGGTGAAGAAGGACTATGATGAAGTGTGTGGTTGATTTAGAAGGCCAAAATTAACTCATACACCTATAAAGGTTGTCTAAGGAAATGATATTCCTCGGGCCTCCAAGCACATGAGAGTCGGGTCTCGATAGTGTGGGGCTCAGTTGGGAAATGTGAGTGTTTTTTTGGGGGGGGATAGCTGGTTATCTTAACTCGTCTTCTCTGGGGATTCAAGTGAGTGAGGTCCCCTGCAAGTGCACATTTACTTAACAAATAAACTTCAAAAGATACTGCAGAGTTAGAAATATTTCATCTACCTATTGTTATACTGAACATTCAAAACATCAACAATGCTCTAACACACTACACTAAATACCAAAGAAACACAAGACCATCAACTCATATTTTATCAGTAGCAAAGGAAAGGAGGTCATTAATCTACTTTAAGTACTAGAGCAGAGGACATGAAGAACACAAAGCATAAAATACCGTTAACCCAGAAGAAAAAATGCTAACAACATCATTGACCTTCCTTCTTCATTAACATCTCTTCCAACAAGCACTGGTGCATGGTACAAGGGTGGCTCCAAGGGAGAATTTAACTACTGAAAGCTTAGAAACTATGGAGCATTGAGCTCTACAACTAAGAACTGAGAAAATCAAATTGCTATTAACTATGGACTGCAAAATCCTCAATTTCGCTGACCCTGGGAATGAGGCCAAACTTAACATTTATACACATCACTTGACCTAAAACCTCACCTAACTTATTTTACACTTTACAATATAATATCATTTTCGATAGCCGGTACTTCCTGAACCACGCTACAAAAGACCTCAAGATGAAAAAGGTCTGTCATGTCAGAAGAATAAGACAAGAAAAGAGGAGTGGAAGAATTGGCCTCGAGAAGAGAGCTGGTAGAAGAGAAGAAGAAATCTAATCCCCTGGGGATCGAAGCTACATGCCTCATAAATGTGAGGGTGGCTCACTGTCTCTGATGTGCCAGGTGTAACGCTGGAGTGGAGCCTTGGGAAGTTCATCTGTCAGAACCTTCTTGTCGAGCCAACGTGCCTTGTTGCAGTTACCTACCTTCTGACAACCTTTATAAACTTCCTTGAAAGGAACCGGTCAGTCTTGGGAACAGAGACACGGGTCACTTAAAGAATACAAAAAATATAGGATCTAGAATTTTGGGATACGGTAACTTACGTTCTGAAAGAATGAATGAATACAAAAATACATCTCCTGACGAGATTCCCTGGGCTCTGGAGAACTTTATTACTTATGATTTTTCCCAAGCTTCCAACACTTGGCCTATGCTCTCTTCATCTACATCCTTTATGTTATCCCACTGGCTGTGGACAGCCTTCAATGCCTCCTCAACTTCTTTGGTCCCGCTCTGGAATTCATCCACCATTTTGATGGCATCTTGTGACCGGATCATTGTCTTTGACAATCTGGATAACCTGCCCTGGTCAAAATCTATGGTAGGTGGATACAGGGACTCTATCCATTTGTCAAACTTGCTGAGGACATAGTCCTTCAGGGTACATGTCTCAGTGGTGAAGGGATTGACTTGCGATACTCCAACCATAAATGCTTTAAACAAACCCATGGGGTATTAGGTGGCTATCACTTTCTCTTTCAAGGCCTTAACCAGTTCCTTGCATACCTCACCCCAGAGGACAAGTCTAGAGTACTGGACCATGAGGGAGTCATATGACTCATCTCCCAAAATTCCTACTTCTGTGGTGACTTCTTTGCCTATGTTGCAGATTTCTTCCAGCCTGGCCTTCCATTTTTCATACTTCGCTAGATCTTGCTCCCATATTATAGCGGAGCCCTTTGCCTAGCTAAGAAGAGAATCAACCCGATAAAGGTCCAGGAGGGACGCCACCAAAAATTGTCTCATGGTGGTCACCTGCTCCATGGCCCACCCATCTATAGCTTGTGCTTTCCTTTTCATGATTTTTAGTGAGTCTAGGTCACCCTGTGTGAGCAGCAATCCGGAGGAAGGGGTTCCAGGGTGGACTTTAGACAGAGGCTGTGAAAGTTCTGCCAGAAGAGCGCGGAGATTGGCATTTGTTTATCTTTCCTCCTTTAGCTTCTAGCATTACTTGATGTATCTGGCCTCTATTACCTTGGTGGCTTCTTTCAATAGATCCAGCTCACCCTATTTATCTCTTCTCCATAATTCTACCTCTGCTATGTTGTAATCTTTGGTCCTTATGGCCGCTGCCTCTGCATTTGGTGGGGGTGTTGCAATAACTACAACTGCACTACCCACTGAATTAGTCCAGAGAGTATGGACTATCCGTGCCTTCTTGGGATTTTTGGCCTCTGCATTCCTGCCATCATTTTGGCTAATGATAGTGTGGCACCCGATGTCGCTGTCGAGGCTTTCCTTTTCTTTGATTCCACCAGCTATTGGGGCGGCTTTTCCATTAGTACCTATTCATTGGGATTCCTTTCATAATCTGGCGGCACATTCCCAGAATATACATTGTCTTCGGACTCCTTTTCCACCTCCCATTCTGGTTCCTCTTGTTCTTGTTCCTTTTCCATTTCCTATCCTCCGTAACCTTCAATGTTTTCTGCCATACTGGCATCTTCTTCTATACTATCTGGAGCCTTTTCTCTGGTCTCAATCTCATCTATATTTTTAGGGACCTCGACCCTCCTCATGTCAGTTGTCTCTTCATTTTCATTAACAGGGACCTCTTGATCAACCTGTGGTTGTTGTTCTTGGGCTTTATTGGCCTCATCTGTTGGAACATTTTCTTCCACCAGAGCATCCTCTGGAGGTGGGTGAGGTCTTTGGCCAAAATTTAACAAGGCGGCTGCCGTTACTACCTCACCAAATGTACCCTAGGGCACCTGATCAATCAGGGTGACCAAAGGCGTTTGGAGCGTGATGATCAGGGGTACGGTTGATCCCGTGGGTCTGGGTTCCCCGATCATCGGTTGCTCCTCTATGTGTTGCATTGATGTATCTTTAGCCTCTTGGACTGGTATTTTCTCCTGCTCAGGCTCTGTTTGCATTTCTTCCCGAGCCTCTTGCTCTGATGTATCATTTTCTCTTGGGATTTCTTTTTCCATAGGGGCCTCTTCCTTATCCTAGGCTGCGATTTCCTCCACTGCATGACCTATACCCTTCTGAAATTCCAAGAGCTCCTCTGTCGAGAAGGTGTCATCAAAATCATCATGCAAGGGCGAGGAGTCTAAAATATCTTCTAGTTCAGGAGAATCTAAACTGACATCTACCTGGGGCATCTCCGACTTACCGGGACTGGCAATTGTGCTTGGTGTTGGGGTCACCTTTTTCTTTTTCTTCCTTACCAATGGAGCCCCGGTGTCCAAAATACTAGTAGACTTTGCCTCAGTGAAATTCTGTCGGCTCATCATGGCCGCCAACGATGGGGATCCCATTGGGCGAGCAGATGCCATTGGAGCCACAAGGAGGCCGAAAGATACCTACATACTTATTCGTTGGCTGGCTAGCTTTAACGCCTCCATTTGTTGATGTAACTGTGTCATTAGAAGGGTGGGGACTTGTGGAGGTGCTTTGGGGACTGGGACACCCTCCTTCTCTTTCCCTTTACTTGTACTTGATTCAACGGCCATGGCAGATGAAGAAGGTTCAGCGCCGACTGAAGAGGGAGTAGCCCACTTAATCGTTGGCTTCTTTCGGGCGCTCTTCAGGCATGCCTTGGTGAAATAATGGTGGCTTGCCTCTATAATGGGGTGACATACCCCTTCAATTGTCAGGTCCCTAGGGATGGACCAATCCACCAGAGGAAGATCTAACTTGTCCAGCCCTTGTTCCTTATATGTTGGGTCTTCTAGCGGCCTGTCATCTTTGAAACCCTTCAGGAAAGTCTGAAGGTCGAGTGCTTTCATGAGCCCTTTGCTCATCCATGTGTGATGTTAGGCTCGGAGGTCAAAACTATCCTGGAAGTCCACCCAGAAGTCTTAAATATCCTCTTCATGCAGTGGGAACACTCGGGGCAGCGCTGTGGCAATCTTGCCAAGGGGATCGTAATTTTTTCAGGCGTGGTGGAATTCCACCAGCCCCAGGTTCTTTAATTCAATATTTGCCTCCCAGGCTATAGCGAGGCTACATGTATAATTCCTGCAAGAGAATGGGAATGAATCGTTGACGACCTTCTTCAATGTGAAGAAGGTGTGTAGATCCATCATCTACCAGCAGAATTTCAAAAGAATAATTTTGTCTCCACAATATCGGGGAAGAAGATGGGGCTTCCCGTTGAAGCCCGTCACCCAAATATAGGTGTGATGTCAGAACTAGATGAAATATTGTCCCTAGGAGCTGACCAGAGTCATCGCTACCTGTGAGAGTCTATACCCAGAATCCCGAGTAAGTGTTAGAATGTTGTTGTAAATGAAGGCATCATTTACCCGGCAGAAATTTGGGAAACTGAGTTCCCATTGCACTTGAGGATAGTGATCCCATGGTGCCATTTGGCCCGGCCCATTTCCAAGCTCTCCAACTATGCCCAAACCCGAAAAAGCTAGCCTTTTTTGTGCTAGTGCCCATAACACATATGATGTCATATAAAATTTGGAATTTTGGGCCATGCTCTTCAGCTGCTTGTCTATGTGATTGGATATGAGGGCCACCCACTTGAAAGTATGACTATGAGTGGTGATGCAGTATAGAAAGTAGTACATCCATGCTGAGAAATCCCAGGCATGGGGCAATCTGAAAATCCTGCATAGAAATACAATGCCCGCTTGGATGGGCTCTTTGAACTCCCCGTGGGGAATTTCCAACTTCATCCTCTTATAATCCCTCTTTGGGAATTTTAGCCAGTGGCTATTGATATGCTTCCGGGACATAATCTCAGTGCCTTTGAACTCCTACAAGATCTGGAGCCGATTCTAGATAATGGATCCATTGAATTGTGGGATCCCCAGCCCCGAGGTAAAAGTTGTCGCGTCCAAGGTGACAATGGTTGTTGGGTACTGTAGCAACTGGGGATCTAGAAGTAGGAAAGTCTGTGTTAGTGATTTTTAAAGTGCCTCCAACTGGATAATTAACTCTAGTGATTGCACCAAATAGGGGAAGTTTGCTACCTTGATAATATCGGAGGCGGCAATTTGAGTTGCCAAGTTATCCCCAATGGCCCTTAGTTTATAGATGGCTTGAATCAAGCCTTGCATTTTTGCCCAAGGTCTAGGCCCTGCGTCTATTATCTCTTGAACTCTGGACTCAATTTTTGATCCTACAATGACACCATCCTTGAGATACTTAGAGGTCAAGGGCAGCTTTTCCAATAACCTCTCGGCCTTAGTCTTGGTGGCCACTCGAGTGGAAGTGGTAGGCAGCTCCGGGATGGAAGGAGGGGTAATCACTTCAGACATCTTTGATCAACTCATCCACAACCTGGAAGACCGGAGAGCCGTTAGAACACGATACATATAAAGAATATTAGAACTCTGGGGATATCGTCACCACCCTGCATTTGTTCAACAAGTGTTAGCATACATCAAAAGTCCCGGGATGTTTGTAATAAACATGAATAAAACTTCAGGGATATCGAACCAAATGACAAAGGGGGAAACACAGGACAAGGAGTTACTTAGGGCCTGAATCCTAGATAATCTAGTCATTGTCATGCCGATGTGACCAGTAAGAAACTATATTTGGCTTACGTGGCTTGGCACATGGTCAGATGGCAGGCAACATAAAGGCACTAACAGTAACAAGTGGGCTAACATGAGGTAAAATAAATGCCAGATGGGACATGGTTTGAATGCCCACTCCTGGGAAATAAATCCCACCATTAACGTGATGAGATGGAGGAGACAGAAATTCACCATGGCTTGAACCAGTGAGGTGCTAAGTTTGAACTGTGGCGACTCCATCTCAATGAGCTCGGTCTCATGGGAAAAAATACAGTGATGGAGCATGAGGAACTCGTGAACTTGGAAGGATACTCAAGGTATATACGCAAACATAGAGATTCAAAACATATATACATGCAATATATAGAAAATACACAACATTTACAGATTTACACAAATTTATACCACCAAACGCATATATACACGAACTAGACCGAAACAATGTACATTATTGACATTTAATCTAAAACTATGCAAAAGGCGAACGAACTTCTGGCAGATCCAACCCACCAACGGGTGGCAAAACCCAAAGCAAAACATGAAACACGAAACCAGCAGAACCAGCAAAGACCAAAGAAGGAAAACAAAGAAAACATAGAAACAAAAAGAAACCAGAGAGCCTACCTAGAAATCCAAATAAGGGAAGGGAAAAAGCACACCAGGAGCACTCCTATAATAGGTTCTACCTTTAAATGACCATGAAAAAGAACCTCAAAGCAACTGGTAACAACCCACTAAGAACAGAGTAATCACCACTTAATCACAATTTGGTCGCCTAAGAATTGCTCTGAATGCACAAGTGTTTAATCTTGGTAACTGTAAAAGTGGCGTGTGATTTCTATTTATACCCAAGGTAAAATCAAGTTACCTCTTTTTTCCTGCAAACTTTAGAACAGGCAAACCTCCAGACTCCAGGCCTAGGGATTCCATGCTATCATGCCTTCTTGCGAGGAGAAGACATCACGGTGGAGAATCCCAGAGTCTAGAATCCAGCTCTGGAAAGAACCAACTCTAAGACTGGGTCCTGGATACACGAAAGACACAAGCATAAAGAAAAACAAACCTCACAAGAGGGAAAACCCGGAGAAGAAACAAAGAAAAACACAAACAAAGAAAACAAGGCAAGAGCCAAAAGTGAAAAGAGGGGACCCAACATTTTGCACACAAAATGTAGGGACAGGTATGCAGGGCATAACAAATGGTGACTATCTAGGATGAATGCCTTAGCACATTTGAGAACCGCAGAATCTCTGGTTAGAAAAATTGGAAAGAATCGTTACTCAAAGCATTCTGTATGTAAGGCGCAAAGTATCTGAGAAAATCTGGCTGATATGTGATTCAAACCTTGGTCTTTCATCAGTTGTGCAGTGTGTGCTTTGGAAGAAATCAATCCTATGACCTCTGGGAGAAGCAGAGAGGAGGCACTAAATATATCGATCTAAAGTCTTCAAATTTTATCATTTCTCTTGGATACTGGAGTTTGTTCATCCTTTTCCCCTTTTGTTTTTATCATTTCATTCTTTCCTGGATGGGAAGGCGGTACTTCTTTCACCATTAAGCTTAATCTTAGCTAATTTTAGCAGTGGTACTTATTTCACCCTTTCATCCATCTTAATTTTCTAGATAAGGAAGAAAAACTATGGACCCAGAAAGAATTTTAAAAGTTTAGACTCGGGCCAACAGACTGGTGTGACCGATCTACTCTTGGTGTGTCTGATTACTTGTTCATTCTAATTTTGATTTAACTTATTTACAGGCTTCTAAGGATGAATCCAATGAAGATTACTCATAGCTTGTTACCAAACTTACAATAATTCCAGAGACCGGACCAATTTGACCATGCTAACAATAAATTCCAAGTTCACCGTAATGTAAAAAGTACCATTCCAGAAACTAGATGTCATGTGAGGCATACCAGCATACAAAAGGGGGAGAAAAAACACTGGGAACCCAAAAAAGAAAGAATGAATCCGAAAAAAACACAAAAATGAAAGGGGGCAGCCCTAGAGGCCAGCCGACAAGAATATTTACAAGGCAGGACACTCCAAACGGAGCACCCAAGAAAGAGAGTATTTACAAGCAAGAAATTTACATATAATACAACTCCAGACAAACCTGCCTCATTCAAAATAATGTTTGAGAAACTGTCCATTGATGGGAAATGGGACGGGTTCCCTGGTCATGGTATTGAGGTGATAGGTGTTTGCCCCGCATATCTCTGAGATCAAGTATGGTCTGAGCCAAAGCCGTTGGAATTTAGTGTGCTTTCCTTTCTTTTCCCAAGCTTTATCCCACAAGAGGACCAAGTCCAAAATCTGAAAGGCCTTATACTAGGCTCTCTGGTCAAACCATCATTTCACCACTGCTTGGTGATGCACAAAATGTTTAAGGGTCATGTCTCTTTGTTCTTCCATCCGCACTAGGTTTAGGAACCGAACCTCCACAATATTATCCCGGTGACTGAATTCATGCATAAACTGTAAAACCAAGATCTATAAGTTAATGGGGAACACTGGGTTCTGGCCATAAACCAAATGGAATGGGGATGTCCCCATGGCGGCCTTAATTCAGATATGATTAGCCCAGAGGGAAAATCTCAGCTTTTGGTGCCAGTCCTGGGGATTCTGTTCTAACAGGTGTTTGATCACTTCAAGCAAATTTTTATTGGTTCATTCAGCCACGCCATTCCCCTGGGGGTAATAGTTGCTGGAGAAGTTTAGAGTGATCTTTTGGTCATAGGTCCATTCAAGTAACTACACCAAAGAAAATTCCAAACCATTGTCACACACTATAGCAAAAGGCATTCCAAACCTTGTGACGATATTTTCTTCCAGAAATTTTATAACTACGTCTACCGTATTATTTTTGCAAGGTATCACTTTAGACCACTGGGTGCAATAATTAGTAGCAGTCAAGATGTACCAGTGGTTGGCAGACAAGTTGGGGTTGATTTCCCTAATAAAATCAAATGCCCATTGGGTGAAAGGTCTAGCTTCAAAAACTAGTTGTAAAGGCATAGCTGGGTTCTGCTCACGATGTGTCATGATTTAGCAAGTATGGAACTTTTGGACGTGAGTATAGACATCTTTAAAGGTACCAGGCCAATAGTATTCAGCCTGGAGGATCTGATGGGTAGTGGCATCAGCTAAGCCGTGCCTAATTCCAAACTATCCATGAAATTCTTCAATTATTTTTGTAGCTTGAACCCTATCGATGCGCCGGAGGTACACGCCCTCATAGTTCCTACAGAAAGTGTGGCATTTTTTATCATGAAGTGGGTTCTTTTCAACCATGGGGCACGACTTTTTTTTGGAGGCAATCCCTTTGGGCATCTTTTTTTTTTTTTTTTTTTTTTTAGGCCACCTTTGGGCATCTATTATTCAGCAACAAGTACACCAGGTTTGTGTAACATGAATCTCGAGTGATGGACTCCACTATATATGTCTGACATTCGATGTAGGGAGTCTCTTCTGCCATCACTCTACATAGTCCTTGGCCTCATACTATCTTCATGGGTTGCATTTCCAAATCATATTCCTAGAGGATGGCCATCCATTTCCCCCGTCTCTCACCCAATTCACTCTGCATCAACAGAATTTCACCACTTGGTCTGGCATGATAGTATGCACCTTGCTCCGGAGAATATAATGCCAGAATTTCTTCACAGCGTGAACAATCGAAAAGGCCTACTTTTTCAAGGATGAATACCAAACTTCAGTATTCTTGAAGGGGGAGCTCATGAAAGCTATTATTCGTTCTTCCCCTTCGACCTTTTGGGTCAATACTGTTGTGGCAGAATGTGGCAAAGAAAAGGAATAAATATAAAAAGGGAGGGAATAGTTCAGGCTAGCCAGAATTGGTGCCTCCGTTATCGTCTGTTTAATCTAGGCAAATGTCTACTTTGCTTTAGGACTCCACTCAATTTTGGTATCTTTCTTCATCATTTTTTTTAGTGGTTTTACGATCTTGGCGAATCCAGTGATGAACCACCGGACAAATTTTATCTTTCTGAAGAAAGATCGCATTTCCTTCTTGCTGCTAGGAATTTGTAGATTTAGCAGTGCTTCAACTCTCTTAGGGTCGATGGATATACCCTTCTCGAAGACAATATGCCTAAGCAACTTCCCTTTAGTGACCCTGAATATGCATTTCTTGGGATTGAGGGATATTCCATACCGGGGACATCTCTCACAAATCTTGGCGAGGTGGGCAGAATGATCACGCCTGTCCCAAGAAAAGATGGTCAAATCATCCATGTAGATGATTATACACTGGTTCACAAGTCCCTCGAATGCAATGTCCATAGCCTTCTAAAATGTGGCCCCTGCGTTAATCAGGCCGAAGGGCATTCTTTGGTATGCAAACATTCCCCACTTCGTGGTAAATGCCATTTTGTCTCTATCCTCAAATTTAACCATGACTTGGTTATATTTGGAGTACCCATCCAAGAAATACATCATTTGTGATCCATTCATGATTTTCAATACCTCATCCAACAAGGGGAGAGGGTGATTATCTTTCTTGGAGACCTTTTTTCAAATTTTAGAAATCCACACAAATGCGAATTTCACCATTTTTCTTCCTCATAGGGACTAGGTTGGCCACCCACATAGTATGTCGGATTGGGAAGATTATCCAGGAAGACAATAGTTTTTGAACCTCTTGGTGAATTAGGGGTTCGATCAGTGAGTTGACCGGTCGCTACTTTTGCTAGAAGGGCTTAGAATCAGGTTTGAGTGGGATAGTATGAGTCATAATGGATGTGTCGTAAGTTTTCAAGTCCTCATATCCCCACTCGATCACATCAATGTATTCTTAGAGAACCATGAGAATCTTCTCCTTCTCCTTGTGGGAGTAGGAGGTGCCAATGTGTATCATTTTCTCTTCACCGGGCTGGCCGATGTTCACTTTCTCAAATTTTCCTCCCTCAAAGGAGGATGATATCTTTTCCTCGCCCCAAGGATCTGAGTTGAAGATTCATTCAAGTGCAACCATCCCCTTTGAGATGGTGTTGGTTGGTAGGTCCATGATCCCGTCATCTTAATCACCCTTCCCAGTGTCATTGTGATCTCTCTCTTCCACTATCTAGTCCTCAAAGACACCAACATTGGCCATGAAGGCCAAGATATGTTGATCATCCTCAAAGACCTAAAAATGGGTAACATTATCAGGAATGGACAGGGTGGGGATCATTTCAACAGAAAATATCCAAAGTCGTGAGCTAGCCATGGGCTCAAGTGTGCTGGCAGAAACAACAAGGGCATCTGAGACATAGTTCCATCTTTAAGGAATAAGATCGATGTCGAAGGAATCAAAATCCTCAATAAGGCTCCATTCTTGGTTGCGATATGCAGCCAGTCTTTTATGACAGGTGTATTGACTCCAGACTTGTTTGACAATCAACTCTGAATCACCAAGAGCCCAGAGGCGAGTGATTCCTTTCCTTAGTGCAAATAGGAGCCTGAGAACCAAAGCCTTGTACTCCGTGACATTTTTCATGCAGTTGAACTGCAACCTATAAGAAACAAGGAAATATTTTCCCTGCGGGTTGATTAATTCTACTCTAGCCCCATAGCCTTGTCTGGATCGGGACCCATCAAACTTAAGGGTCCACCAGTCATCATTTGTTGTCTGGGGCTGGGAAGACGAAGCAGTCTTTGAATTATTTTTGGGAGGGTTGGGAGGAGTTTCCTCCAGCACTAATGGTACATGGGTGAGGTTTGTCTCCGGAGGGATTTCTGGTTGGGATCCCTGGTCATGTGGCACCGAGGAGGTGCTTCTAGTAGGAACACTGGGTTTCAAGGAATCAGCTACATGTTCTTTCTTCTGGAGGGCATTGATGTGTCGGGTAGTAGCGGCTAGGCAAGGTTCACACTCTAGCTCTGAATGTTTTTGATAATGCACCTAACACCAAGTGTTGGACAAGAGTGTGGTGGGGGTCACTGTAGTGCCCTGAGAGTTAATCTCAACCCTCAATTTTTCTTCTAAGTCCTGGGTTCTCTGCAGAACTATGGGGTCTTCTCCCAGGGTGAAGTCATATGTTAAGATCTCAAGGGGTTGGTACACCTCAAGGAAGTCTTAGAGAATAGGACCTCATTTACCCTCCCAACTTTGGTGAGGGCCTATCTCATCTAGGGCTCACTTTCAACCTAGATCTTGTTAGATTCTCCTTCCCAAGGAAGCCATAAGTGGGAGAAGTTAGTCAAAAAGTACCCATTTAGGAATTTGGACCAATTCTTACTTAGCAACATCCCATAAGTTTCAAGGATGTCCACCACTTGGATGTCGATCGTGCTGGCTATCCTGGGGTCCTGGATGAGTTGAATATGGAAATTCTTCAGTTCACCCACCATTTTCACAGTAGTTTTATCTAATTGGATCACTACGCCATTGGATGGGGTGGGGTGAAATCTAAGCTTCTGGCATATGGATAGAGGCATGATGTTGCCTGAAGCCCCATAATCTACTAGGCAGTTGTGTATGTTTTTCCCTTGTACATTCAGGCCTAGCAGGAAGGGAGGATCTTTAGTATTTCCCTTGAAGATAGCCGCATTGGCGTCCTCAAAAGAGACAGTCTTGGGTGGGTGACTGACGGCTTCCAAGTTTCTCAAGAGCTTCAGAAGGGACTTCTACTCAGGACAATTGAGTAAAACCTCCATCAAAGTCATGGAGGTGGTGGTTTGTTCTAGCGCCTTCGTGATGTCAAACCTTCCTCCCAGGAACTGGTGGCTTCCCTCAACCAGGTCCTTAGCTTGGTTAGAGCTAGAACCTTTTGGAGGGACAAACTGATCGGTTGGGTTGTCTCAAGGAGGAGTGTCCTTGGGAGGTGTGGGCATGTAAACTGGTCCTTTACTAGCCTAACTCTAAGTGTTGTAGGGAGCCCTTGGGTTGGTGAAGGCATTGACCTTGAAGGCTGGAATAGATTCATCAAATAACCCCTATAGTTTAGGTTCCTCTTTATCTTCTGCGACAATCCCAAAGAAGACAATCTCACAGGTGAAGGCACCATGAGTGGGCTCATGTATAGGAGGCTCTAGGGGAGTAGGATCAGAGGCTTGTTGTCTGTCCAGCTGGGAAATCATGATGACTTTCTCCAGCATGGTACAGTTTACCTCATTGTGAGATCCTGTGTCATGTAATCTACACCAGTTGGTCATGGGATAGAAATCTGTGACTAGCATGAAATGGGACAGTCCAGCACCACTCTGATTGGTTTTTTGGTTCAGAGGTGGGCCACCAACATTGGTGTTGTTATTCCATTGATGTTGGTTGGGCCAAGGCCCATTGTTGTAATTTCTTCCTCCGGCATTGTTGTTTCGTTGGTTGGAGAAAATATTCCCTCTCTTGGAATTGGAATTCTGGGGCGCGTAGGACCCTGCCTTCAGTTGACGCATGTCCACAGTCAGGGTGGACAATATTCATCGAAGGGATTCAACCTCGATGGTCAAATGGGTGTTCGCATCATAGTGTGATGGTTGTTTTTTTTGGTTCCATAGGAAATTAGCAGTATTTTCCAAAGTCAAGGGCGGCAATCCTCCAGCCGCAGACGACTGGAAGAAAGGCACTACAGGTGATTGTATCTGTGGTTGTTGCATTTAATGTGGTTGGTTCCAAGGAAAATATTCTAGAACCAGTATTGTCTGGGTCTGAGATGCGTATACATATTGGGCTTGCTGGTCTATCGGCGGTGGCATGAGATTCATGGCCATCGTGGTGGCTCCCATTGCCTTATTGGGGTTATATCCCCCGGCATAAGAATTTCTATCGGGTATCATGTTAAATGGCATGCTCTGCCTGATCCCGCCTGGGGATTTGTTAAGGTCACGAGATAGTTCTAAGGCTAGGTTGTAAACCTTTGCCAAAGTGTCCCGGTCACCTAGGGCGGTAGTTCTCCAGAGAAGAGTGGCAATGAAGGGGTCCATCATGTTGAGATAGGTCTGGATAGTCACCTCTGTGGATGGGATGAAGGGACCCATGCACCATTTCAAGGCACGTTGGAACTGGTGATTGAATTTTGCAAGGGGTTCATTTGGTTCCTTCCTGATGGAGATAAATTGGCTGTAGGACCATGCTAGGTCCACGTGCACGCAAAAGGCAGCCAAAAAGGAGTCCTCCATGTGTTTCCAACTATTGATGGAGTTGGCAAGAAGGTTAAGGTACCAGTTTAGTTCATTCTGTCCCAGGGATAGAGGGAACATCTGGGTCACAACATCTTGTTATTGGATCTGGTGTCGGTTCATGGCATCTTTGTATGCCTACATATGCTCTTCTACAGTTTGTGAGCCTAAGTGCTCATATCAAGGACAAATATTTTCTGGGTGCGAAGGTAAATAATTGGCGACCCCCAAAAAAGTTCCCATTGGGGACCTGGTATTTCCAAAATATGCAGCCATTGGGGGAGTTGGATTTTAACTGGGTTGAGCACTAGTTCCTAAGATCATCTGGGGGAGTTGGGTATTCTGTGGTATGCTAGATCCCTAGACAATAGTGGCTGACTTGACTTTCGAGGTCTGTTTCTTTCGAGTAAGAGGCTCGAGTTTGACAAACTATCCAAGATTGGGAGCTGATCTAAGGACCCTTTCGAATCTTGCCGATGAAAATGATCCAATCCCACTAAAGGATTGACTTCTAAAACTATGGCTTGGAGAACCCTCAGGCGGTGTAAAATCTAAATCCTCAGAGGGGGAGGAGTTCATGCCCTGATTCTAGCACCAATTTCTGTTGATGGGACTTTGTGACCGAGTCTGCCAACAGAGGTAAGTTGTCACCGAGTACCAGGGTACTGGCCAACTTTGCCTATAAAGGTTGTCCAGGGAAATGAGAATCCCCAGGCCTCCAAGCATGTGAGAGTGAGGTCTCAACAGTGTGGGGCTCAGTTGGGAAATGTGACTATTTTGTTTGGGGGGGATAGTTGGTTATCTTAACTTGTCTTCTCCAGGGATTCAAGTGAGTGGGGTCTCCTACAAGAGTGCATTTACATAACAAATAAACTTCAAAAGATATTGTAGAGTTAGAAAGATTTCATCTACCTATAGTTATACTGAACATTCAAAATATCAATAATTCTCTAACACACTACACTAAATATCGAAGAAACACAAGACCATCAACTCATATTTTATCAGTAGCAAAGGAAAGGAGGTCGTTAATCTACTTTAAGTACTAGATTGGAGGATATGAAGAACACAAAGCATAAAATACCATTAACCCAGAAGACAGAATGCTAACAACATCATTGAGAGAACTCTTCCTTCTTCATTAACATCTCTTCATCAAGCACTGGTGCATGGTACAAGGGTGGCTCCAAGGGATCATTTAACTACTGAAAGCTTAGAAACTATGGAGCATTGAGCTTTGTAACTAAGAACTGAGAAAACAAAATTGCTATTAACTATAGACTGCAAAATCCTCAATTTTGTTGACCCTTGGAATGAGGCCGGACTTAACATTTATACACATCACTTGACCTAAAACCTCACCTAACTTATTTTACACTTTACAATATAATATCATTTTTGGTGGCCGGTACTACTTGCACCACGCTACAAAAGACCTTGAGATGAAAAAGGTCTGTCATGTCAAAAGAATAAGACAAGAAAAGAAGAGTGGAAGAATTGGCCTTGAGAAGAGAGCTGGTAGAAGAGAAGAAGAAATCTAATCCCCTGGGGATCGAGGCTACATGCCTCATAAATGGGAGGTTGGCTCACTATCTCTGATGTGCCAAGTGTAACATTGGAGTGGCGCCTTAGGAAGGCCATCTGTCATAACCTTTTTGTCGAGCCGACGTGCCTTTTTGTGGTTACCTACCTTTTGACAACCTTTATTAACTGCCTTGAAAGTGACCAGTTGGTCCTGGGAACCGAGACATGGGTCACTTAAAGAATACCAAAAATATAGGATCTGGAATTTTGGGATCCGAGAACTTACGTTCCAAAAGAATGAATGAATACAAAAATACATCTCCCGATGATATTCCCCGGGCTTCAGAGAACTTTATTACTTATAATTTTTTGCAAGCTTCCAACACTTGGCCTATGCTCTCTTCATCTACATCCTTTATGTTGTCTCACCAACTGCAGACAGCCTCCAATGCCTCCTCAACTTCTCTGGCCCCGCTCCATATTTCATCCACTATTTTGATGGCATCGTGTGACCGGATCATTGTCTTTGACAATCTGGATAACCTGCTCTGGTCAAAATCTCTGGCAGGAGGATACAGAGACTCCATTCGTTCATTGAACTTGTTGACGACATAGTCCTCCAGGGTACATGTCTCGATGGTGAAGGGATTGACTTGCGATACTCCAACCATGAATGCTTTAAACAGACCCATGGGGTATTGGGTGGCTGTCACTTTCTCTTTCAAGGCCTTAACCAATTCCTTGCATACCTCACCCTAGAGGAAAATTCTAGAGTACTGGGCCTGGAGGGAGTCATATGACTCATCTCCCAAAATTCTTGCTTCCGTGGTGACTTCTTTGCCTATGTTGCAGATTTCTTCTAGCCCGGCCTTCAATTTTTCATACTTTTCTAGATCTAGCCCCCACATTATAGCAGAGCCCCTTTCCTGGCTAAGAAGAGAATTGACCCGATAAAGGTCCGGGAGGGATGCCACCAAAAATTGTCTCATGGAGGTCACATGTTTGGTGGCCCACCCGTCTATAGCTTGTGCTTTCCTTTTCATGATTCACAAAGAGTCCACATCACCCTATGTGAGTGGCAATCTAGAGGAAGGGGTTCCGGGGTGGACTTTAGATAGAGGCTTTGAAAGTTCTGCTAGAAGAATGAGGAGATTTGCATTTTTTTCTCTTTCCTCCTTTAGCTTCTGGCCTTGCTTGATGTATCTAGCCTCTATTACCTTGGTGGCTTCTTTCAGTAGATCCATCTCACCCTATTTATCTCTTCTCCCCAATTCTACCTCTGCTATGTTGTAATCTTTAGGCCTTATAGCCACTGCCTCTACATTTGGTGGAGGTGTTGCGATAACCACGACTGCACTACCCAATGGATTAGTCAGGAGAGTATGGAATATTTGTGCCTTCTTGGGCTTTTTGGCCTCTGCATTCCTGGCCATCATTTCAGCTAATGAGAGTGTGGAGCCTGATGTTGTCGTCAGGGCTTTCCTTTTCTTTGATTCCACCAACCATTGGGGCGGCTTTTCCATAAGTACCTGTTCATTGGGATTCCTTTCAAAATCTAGCAGCACATTCTCAGAATATACATTGTCTTCGGGGATTTTTCAACCTCTCATTCTGGTTCCTCTTGTTCTTGTTCCTTTTCCATTTCCTATCCTCCAGAACCTTCAATGTTTTCCACCATACTGGCATCTTCTATTGTACTATCTAGAGCCTTTTCTCCAGTCTCAATCTCATCTATATTTTCAGTGACCTTGTCCCTCCTGGTGTCAGATGTCTCTTCATTTTCATTAACTGGGACCTCTTGATCAACCTGTGGTTGTTCTTGGGCTTTATTGGCCTCATCTGTTGGAACATTTTCTTCCACCAAATCATCCTCTAGAGGTGGGTGAGGTCTATAGCCAAAATTTAACAAGGTGGCCACTGTTACTACCTCACCAAATATACCCCAAGGCACCTGATCAATGAGGGTGACCAAAGGTGTTTGGAGCATGATGATCAGGGGTATGATTGATCCCATGGGTCCACATTCCTAGATCATTAGTTTCTAATCTATGTGTTTCCTTGATGTATCTTCGGTCTCTTGGATCAGTATTTTCTCCTGCTCAGTCTCTGTTTGCATTTCTTCCTGAGCCTCTTGCTCTGATGTATCCTTTTCTCCTGGGATTTTTTTTTCCACAGGGGCCTCTTCCTTATCCTAGGCTACAATTTCCTCCATCACATGACCTATACCCTGCTGAATCTCCAGGAGCTCCTCCACTAAGAAGGTGTCATCAAAATTGTCATACGGGGGTGAGGAGTCTAAAATATCTTCTAGTTGGAGAGAATCCAAACTTACGTCTACCGGGGTCATCTTCGGCTTACCAGGATTGGCAACTGTGCTTGGTGTTGGGGTCACCTTTTTCTTTTTCTTCCTTACCAGCAGACCCCCAGTGTTTAGAATACTAGTAGACTCTGCCTCAGTGAAATTCTATTTTCCCATCATGGCCGCCAATGATGGGGATCCCGTTAGGCGAGCAGATGTCGTTGGAGCCACAAGGAGGCCGAAAGATACCTATATACTTATTCGCTAGCTGGCCAGCTTTGATGCCTCCATTTGTTGATGTAACTGTGCCATTAGAAGGGTGGGTACTTGTGGAGGTGCTTTGGGGACTAGGACACCCTTCTTCTCTTTCCCTTTACTTGTCCTTTTTTTAGCGGCTGTGGCAGATGAAGAAGGTCCGGCGCCGGCTGAAGAGGGAGTAGCCCGCTATTTCGTTGGCTTCTTTCGGGCACTCTTTGGGATTGCCCAGGCAAAATATTGGTGGCTTGCCTCTATAATGGGGTGACATACCCCTTCAATTGTCAGATTCTCAGGGATGGGCCAATCCACTGGAGGAAAATCTAACTTGTCCAGCCCTTGTTCCTTATATGTTGGATCTTCCAGTGGCCCGTCATCTTTGAAACCCTTCGAGAAAGTCTAAAGGTTGAGTGCTTTCATGAGCCCTTTGCTCATCTATGTGTGATGTCAGGCCTAGAGGTCAAAACTATCCTGGCAGTCCACCCAGAAGTCTTCAATATCCTCTTCATGTGGTGGGGATGCCCGGGGCAGCGCTGTGGCAATCTTGCCGAGGGGATCATAATTTTTTTGGGCATGGTGGAATTCCACCAGCCCTAGGTTCTTTAATTCAATATCTGCCTCCAGGGCTGCAATGATACTGCATGTATAATTCTTGCAAGAGAATGGGAATGAAATGTTCATGACCTTCTTCAATGTGAAGAAGGCTGGGAGATTGATCATCTACCAGCCAAATTCTAAAAGAATAATTTTGTCCCCGCAATATAGGGGAAAAAGATGGGGCTTCCTGTTGAAGCCTGTCACCCGAATATAGGTGTGATGTTGGAACTGGATGAAATAGCAGTTGTAGGTGCTGACTAGAGTCATCGCCACCTATGAGAGTCTATACCTGGAATCCCCAGTAAGTATTAGAATGTTGTTGTAAATGAAGGCATCATTTACCTGATAGAAATTTGGGAAACTGAGTTCCCATTGCACTTGAGGATAGTGATCTTATGGTGCCATTTGGCCTGGCCTATTTCCAAGCTCCCCAACTATGCCCAAACCCAGAAAATCTAGCCTTTATTGTGCTAGTTCCCATAGCACGTATGATGTCATATAAAATTTGGAATTTTGGGCCACGCTCTTCAGCTACTTGTCTCCGTGATTGGATATGAGGGCCGCCCAATTGAAAGTATGACTGCGAGTGGTGATGCAGTATAGAATGTAGTACATCCATGCCGAGAAATCTCAAGCATTGAGCAATCCAAAAATCTTGCATAGAAATACAATGCCCGCTTGGATGGGCTCTTTGAACTCCCCGTAGGGAATTTCCAACTTCATCCTCTTATAATCCCTCTTTGGTACTTTTAGCTAGTGGCTATTGATATGCTGCCGGGACATAATCTCAGTGCCTTTGAACTCCTGCAAGGTCTGGAACCAATTTTGGATAATGGATCCATTGAATTGTGGGATCCCCAGCCCTCAGAAAAAAGTTGTCTCATCCAAGGTGAGAATGGTTGCTAGGTACTATAGCGGTTGGGGATCTGAAAGTAGGATGGTCTATGTCGGTGAGTTGTACAATGTCACCAACTAGAAAATTAACTTCAGTGATTGCATCGAACAGGGGAAGTTAGCTGCCTTGATAATATCAGAGGTGGCGATTTGAGTTGCCAGGTTATCCCTAGTGGCCCTTAGTTTATAGATGGCTTGAATCAAGTCTTGCATTTCTGCCCAAGGTTCGGGCCCTGCGTCTATTATCTCCTAAAATCTGGACTTAATTTTTGATCCTACAATGACACCGTCCTTGGGATACTTAGAGGTCAAGGGTAGCTTTGCCAATAACCTCTTAGCGTTAGTCTTAGTGGCCACTTGGGTGGAAGTGGTAGGAAGCTCTGGGCTGGAAGGAGGGGTGATCACTTTAGACATCTTCGATCAACTCATCCACAACCTGCAAGACTAGAGAATGGTTAGTTAATGATACATATAAAGAATATTAGAACTCCGGGGATATCATCACCACCATGCATTTGTTCAACAAGTGTTAGCATACATCAAAAGTCCCAGGATATTTGTAATAAACATGAATAAAACTCCAAGGATATCAAACCAAATGACAAAGGGGGAAACACAGGACAAGGAGTTACTTAGGGCCTGGATCCCGGATAATCTAGCCGTTGTTGTGCCGATGTGACCAGTAAGAAACTGTATTCGACTGACGTGTGTTGGAACGTGGTCAGATGGCAGGCGAAATAAAGGTACTAATGACAAAAAGTGGGCTAACATGGGGTAAAATAAATTCCATATGGGACACGGTTTGAATTCCCACTCATGGGAAATTAATCCCACCATTAAGGTGATGAGACAGAGGAGAGAGAAAGCTGACATGGCTTGAACTAGCGAGGTGTTGAGTTCAAACCGTGGTGACTTCATCTTAACGAGCTCGGTCTCATGGGAAAAAATGCAGTGACAGAGCATGAGGAACTCACGAGCTTGAAAGGATACACAAGGTATATACGCAAACATAGAGAGCCAAAACATATATACATGTGATATATAGAAAATACACAGCATTTATAGATTTACACAAATTTATACAACCAAACGCATGTATACACGAACCAGACTGAAACAATGTACATTATTGACATTTAATCTACAACTACACAGAAGGAAGATGACCTTCTGGCAGATCCAACCCACCAACGGGTGGCAAAACCCAAAGAAAAACATGAAACCAGCAGAACCAGCAAAGACCAAAGAAGGAAAACATGGAAACAAATAGAAACCAGAGAGCCTACCTAGAAATCTGAAGAAGGGCAGGGAAAGAGCACACCAAGAGCACTCCCATAATAGGTTCTAGCTTCAAATGACCACAAACAAGCACCTTGTATCAACTGGTAACAACCCACTAAACACAGAGTAATCACCGCTTAATCACAATTTGGTCGCCTAAGAATCACTCTGAATGCACAAGTGTTTAATCACAGTAACTAAAAAAGTGGTGTGTAATTTCTATTTATGCCCAAGGTAAAAGCAAGTTACCTCTCTTTTCCTGCAAACTTTAGAACAGGCAAACCTTCAGACTCCAGGCCCGGGGATTCCATGCCATCATGCCTTCTCGCAAGGAGAAGACATCACGGTGGAGAATCCCAGAGTTTGGAATTTGGCTCTGGAAAGAACAACCCACTCTGGGACCGGGTCCCAGAGACACGAAAGACAAAATCAAAAATAAAAACAAACCTCACAGCAGGAAAAACCTAGAGAAGAAGCAAAGAAAAACACAGGCAAAGAAAATAAGGCAAGAGCCAAAAGAAAAAAGAGGGGACCCAACGTTTTGCACACAAAACGTAGGGACGGGTATGCAGGGCATAACACCTTCTAATGAATGCATTGTAAAATTCCAAAGGATAGAAAACCATCATGACTTTTTATTTTAAGGTCGTAACTATTTGCTTGCTTACCTCAATCTTTAGGCCAAGTCTGGAGGACAAGGCCTGGAAGAATTTGAAGGATTCCTCCCCCAAAATTCCTACCTCTGTGATGGCCTCCTCTCTGTAGTTTATTATTTCTTCTAATCTAGTCCTCCACCCTTCATATTTCTCTAGGTTCCCTTCCCACAGGATGACGGCACCACTTACCTGACCCAAAAGATTATTGATCAGGTAAAGGTTTGGGAGTGACGCTTCTAAGAATTGCCTTACGGCCTTGATCTACTATGTGATCCATCCATCGATAGCCTGCACCTTCTTTTTCATGGTCTAAAGAGTATCCATGTTGCCCTATGAAAGCAGTGGTCCAGAGGTGGAGGCTTCTGGATGGATCACAGCCAATGGTTGTGTAAGTTCTGTGAGAAGGCCAAGGAGATTTTCATTTTTCTCTCTTTCCTCCTTTAACTTATGTGCATGTTTATCATAGCAGGCCTCAATCACCCGGCTAGCTTCCCTTAGAAGGTTTAGCTCACCCTTCTTATCCGTCTTCCCCAGAGCTACCTCTATAATAGTTTATTTTGCAGCACTTACCACTACTTCCTCTTTATCTAGTGGAGGGGTTTCAATGACTACAATTGTGTCTCTGCCCGGACCAGTCCGAATTGTGTGGAGAGTCCAAGCCCTCTTCTTTTTGGAGGCACCTTGCACCTATGCCATCATCTTAGCCAATGAGAGATGGGATTTTTTTCTCCGCTAGGGATTTCCTCTTCTTAGAGTCCACCAACCATTGTGGTGGTGGGGGTGGCCTTGCTGCCAAAGTTTGATCAAGTGTATCCCCTTCGTGGTTCTGTTATTCATCCCCGGTATTTGGAGTCTCTTCAAACTCCTTCTCCATGTTTTCTGGACCACCTACATCATCCACTGTCATGGTATCAGTATTTTATGCCTTGATGTCTATTTCCTTAGCAGCGTCGATAGAATCAACATTAATATTCTCAAGGTTCTCTCCCTCCTATTCTTGTTTTTCTTGATCTTCTCTGGCATCATCTATTGGGACATCCTCCTCCATTGACTTATCCTTTCGAGGTGGCAAGGGTGTCCACACTGGATCTACTTGTAATATCATCAGGATCACCTAGCCAAATGTCACGCTGCCCTAGGTGGGTGGAGGCATCTGGAGCATGGCAGGTTAGGTTATGGTTGTTCCCCTAGATCTAGTTCCCCCAGCCAAAGCCGACTGCTCGTCCTGCACTTATCTCTCCTCTTGTACTTTGATCTCTATGACCTTCTGTTCTTGGACATCAGAGATGTCCACCTATTTGGGCTCTTTCTCTTTTTCCACTGGGACTTCCTGCTCTATGGAAGCTTCTTTTTCCAGGATCTCCCCTTTAGTGGGGATTATTACTTCCACTTGGGCGGTGATCTCTTCCACTGCTCTCCCGGTATCCCCTTGAAAATTCACAAGTTCATATGTCCTAAATATATCATCAAAGTCATCATCTAGAGGGGAGGTCTCCGGGGGATTTTCTGGCTGATTGTCCAACTTAGGAGAGTCCAATGAGACAATTTGTACTTCAGGGATGTTGGGCATCCCAAGCTCTGCTTCTACCCTTGGCTAAGGATTATTTGTCCTTTTCTTCTTCCTCCTGGTTACCAATGGGGGCCTGGTATCGAAAATAGTTGCACGCTCCTCCTCCACTCTGGTCCTTGTTACCTAGACCATTAGTTCTACAAGCAAAGGAGAGACGGGAGGGAGGGCAGGCTCTGTTTTAATAATTGGGACACCTAGTTGGGTGATTAATGCCTCCTTCATTTGGTGGGATGCTACCAGTTGAAGCTGTAATTGTTTTGCAATGGGAACTATGGATGGGACCTAGGGTGGACTCCCAACTTTTCTCTTTCCTCTATCCTTTCCCTACGAGGAGGTTTTGACCCCAGAAGTTGATCCCCGCAAAAATGGGCCAACTCTTTGTGTACTTTTCAAACACACCTTCTGTAAATGTGCATGGATGCATTCAATTACATTGTGAGTGATGTCCTCAATCGTCATGCCTTTTGGGGTTTCCCAATCCACCAGAGGGAGAGCTATTTTATCTACTCCCTACTCTTCGTATTGTGGGTCTTCTATTGACCCAGTGTTTGAAAAGTCCTTGGTAAAATTTTGAAGCTTGAGGTGCTTCATCATGCCTTGTTTCATTTAGACAAAATGTCGGTTCCGAACTTCAAAATTGTCTTGGTAGTCTTCCCAAAAATCTTCCAAGTGAAGCTCATGAGGGTTTGCTACCCAGGGAAGTGTCATTGCTATCTTATCCAACGGATCAAAATTCTTCTTCTCTAAGTAAAACTCTGTCAGCCCCAAACTCTTAAGTTCACCATCGGCCTCCTTTGTCGCTGCAAGGCTGCAAGTATAGTTCTCGCAAGTTATTGGGAACAAAATGTTAGTGACCTTCTTCAATGCGAAGAAGGCATGCAACTCCAGAATTTGTCTATAGTATTCCAAAAGAATTATCCTATCCCCGCAATGTTTGGGTAATAGGTAGGGCTTCCCGGAGAAGTCGGTTACCCGAATATAAGTGTGTTGCTAAATTTTAATGTAGTAATGTCCATAAGTGTTGACCAGGGTCATTGCTTCCTTTGAAAGCTGGTATCTAGCATCCTGAGTGGGTGTAAAAATGTTGTATTAAATGAAAGCATCATTCACTCTGCAAAAACTTGGAAAACTGGCCTCCCATTGGATTTGTGGGAAATAGTCCCACGGAGCATTATGGCCTTTACCAGTCTCGAGCTCGCCGACAGTGAGTAATCCCCTAGTGATGGGGCATTGTTGCACCAGTGCCCACAAGACATAAGAATTCATAAAAATTTTGAGGGACTGGGTGACCCTCACGAGCTGGGCATCCACATGATTGGAGATGATTGTTGCCCAATAGAAGGTTTGACTATTGGAGGTGATGTCAAACAAGAAGTAATACATCCATGCTAAGAATTCTCAGGCATGGGGCTCTCCAAAGACTCTACATAGTGCGATGATCCCCATTTGTATACTCGCTTTGAGTTTTGTACGGGGGATCTCTAGCTTCATCTTTTTGTAATCCTTTCTAGGAGTCTTGAGCCAGTTGGCATTAAGGTATTATTGGGCCACTTGAGGGAGTTTGGAAAATTCATTCAATGATAGAGTCTAAGTGATAACTATGGCATTGGAAAATTGGGGGATCCCTAGCCCTGAAGAGAATGTTGTGGTGTCTAGAGACACCATGGGCATTAGATAACCTGATGGAATATGGACAGCAAGCACGACAACCTAGATGGCTATGTTGTAGTGTTTTGCCAGTGTGAGGATGAGCTCTGGAGCCTGCAATGAGCAAGGGAAGTAGGCAGCCTTAAGGATTCCGAAGGTGACCACATTGAGTGCCATCAGATCTCCAGCCTTGCAGTGTGTGAACAATATTTTTACTAGAGCCTGCATCTTTTCCCATGCTTTGATACTTGTGTCGATAACCAATTAAATCTTGGAATCAACCTTTGATCCCAGAACGAGCTCTCCCTTCAGATATTTCATTAATAGTGGGAGTTTTTCCAAGGCCTTCTTAGCCTTTGTCCTGACAGCTTCCCTGGTTGAAGCGGTAGTGGGGAGTTCTGGGCTCTCGGGTGGGGAAGATGCTGACGCTTTAGACATGATTGATGGGTGATTTTTGGCATCCTACAAGACTAGGTGACCGTTAGTATAGATAATATTGAAAAAAATTTGGATCCCAGAGATTTCACCACCACTTCTCATTTGTCCTGAAAATGCTGTTAGTTTGCATCAAACCCAGAAAAGATATATATAATGAAATGACTTAGGAATTTGATCTATGCCCAGGCTTGCAGTAATTCTATTTCATACAATAAAATAGAACACAGACCAAAGGGAAACTTGGGACCCAGAGTCCGTAACACTAACTATTACTAACATGATCATAAATTAGCCATACTAGGCTGACATGGGAGCATCACGTAGTCATGCAGTAATGGGAGTTATGGCATTAATATTGACAGTTGTCTGAACACATGGGAGCATGAATGCTACTTGGGCTGGTTTATAATGCTTGCGTGTGGGAAAATTAATCTGTCACTAAGGCTGAGCTGATGAAGGAGAGAGAAAATTGCCATGGCTCAAACCGGTGAGGTGTCAAGTTCAAACCAGGCGGATGTCTCTCAGGCGAGATCCAAATTTAGGGTTTTGATGGGTGAAGTGCGATGAGCTCGCAACCAAATAGGAAGGAAGGATATATAGCAATGTACAAATCTACACAGAGGGCCGTAGCACAATGAGGGCCAAAGCGCAACTCGCAGGTTGACCAAGAAAAACCTATTTACAGGAAATCTACAGATGACCATAAAATGTACAGGGTATATACAAGAATTTACACTAATTTTACACCTGGAAAGAGGGCAGACAACCATTTGGCAAAGCCATCGCACCATGGGAGGCGACAATGAGACCAAAATTAAAATCATGGAACAAAAACTAGAAAACAAAATGAGGACAAAATTGAAAGCAGAACGAAACCCAGAACACAAACAAAGCAGAACCATAAAACAAGAGAGAAGAACCAAGAGGGCATACCTTAAAACATGGAGAGTGTGGGAGAATAAGCACAGGAGGCGCTCTACAACTGACTAGCCTCAAATGACCATGAACACACAACTGTTAATCATTGTTCAAGCACTGTTAATCACCGAGATCAATTTGCACTTAATCGATGTTTAATTGCCTTAATCACTCTGGAGTCGCGCTGGGTAATTTGTTTGCAGTAAATGTGATAATGACTGGTGAAACCTATTTATACCCTTATGGTAAAAACATATCCTTCTCTTTCCTTCTGCAAATCCTGAAAAAGGCAAACCCTCAGACTCCAAGCTTGGAGATTCCATGCAACTGTACCCTCTAGCAAGAGAGGAAATGGTGATGAAGAATCCCGAAGTCTGGAATTTGGCTGGAACAAAAAAGACAAACACTTTGGGACTAGGTCCCAGAGAAAACAGAACCAAAAAGCAAAGAAAATGACCCTTGCGAAAACAAAGGCTAGAGAAAAAAAGAGCAAAAGAAACAAGGCAAAAGCAAAAAAAGGGGGACCCAACATTTTTCCCACAAAATGTAGGGACGGGTATGCAGGGCATAACACCTCCTTTTCCCTTATTGTTGTGTATGGATTGTTTTGTATTTTTTAGTATAACTCGTAGGAGAACATTGACTAAATTGATTACATTGAGTAGTTTTCTTATTTTATCTTTCCAGGAGAGTTCATTAACAATATTGTATATTGTAGTTAAAGAATGCCTATATAGAAAAATAATCAAATGCAAAAATTAAACGTGAACTTAAACTTAACCCTAATCAAATCCTTTCCCTAATTTAAACATAAACCTAATTTTCCTATAGCCCTAGTTTTATCCTAACCCCAATTGATGTCTAACACTAATCTTTTCTCTAAATGTAATTCTAATTTTGACATTGACCCTAAGTTATCTAACCCTAGTTGAGCCCTTATAGGGAGGCTCTTCTTAGGGCTTCTTTCTCACCTAGAACCCTACTACCTTAGGAGGTCTCAATTCTATATCCTCCTACTCTCTTAGATCTCCACTACCAATTCAAGGTGCTCACACTTCCACACTTCCACTTGAACTCACAAAGGTAAGTTCATCCACCATCCTACTAGCCCTTTCACAATCACCTTGTAGGATTCTAGGGCTTGTAAATTATCCAATTTCATCATCAAACAATACTTCTTGATTAGTCTTGAACTTGCAATTTCCTTATCACTTTCAAGTTTCCCTATTTCTAAGGCATACTAACCTAGTAGGTCTCAATTAGCCCTATTTTGAAGTTTTTAGGCTTTCATTGAAAATAATGGCAAACAAACCTCTAAACTAATTGGTGATTTGGACACCCTTTGGGAAAACTCTAAATATTTTGTAGGTCTTAGCCTTCAATCTATTTGTACACTATCTAAACCCTAACTAGTCTATTTTTCAAGGAAATAAGCCAAGTTTCAATTTTTCAATGAAAAATACATTCAAATAGATCCAACAATCCTCCAACTAACCACCAAGGCTCTATATGAACCTATCAATCATTACTAATTCATTGGGTTCATTTGTCCAATCTTCTCCTACAAGTTACAAACAGTTGTTAGTATTGCTTCCTTGTCGGGCTATGGTAGAGCTCGCCTAGGGAAAGAGTTTTAAAATAGAAACTCGATCTTCTGGCCTCCAAAAAAAAGGAAAATAAATATCATAGGCCCTACTTCCAAACCTCCAAGGTCTGTGAACTTACCACGGTGAATATTCAGTGTAGATCCATCTTATTACAACAAACTTTGTACAGTCCAGTGACCAAGACTCAGAGAATGGATTTTTATGTACATAATCAAAACTTAATAAAACCCAAAAATTAAGCACATAAAGCAAGGAAATAAGCTACCCTAGCTATCTACAATGGAAAATTTACAAAATCAATCCATTAAGCATGAGTTACAGTAGCAATCAATTCATAGTTTAGAAAACCAGAAAATTGTCAAACTTGTGTTATTGGAAATCATGCCAGAATAATGCCAACCCCTTTAAAATTCTCAAGGAGACCTTAAATATGTTTTCCCATAATGTTTCATAAATTTTTTTTGACCCATAACTACCTTAGGGCACATTTCATCATTTTGCCCAAATGTTATCATGCAACATTGAAAAGTTGCAAAAGTTGCTCTAGGAGCTTTTTGCAACTTTTACATATTTTCCATTACAATGTTTTGACCCAATATATGGGTTCCAAATGACATATAGACACACCCTAGACATACCTAAATCCAAAATTAGACATATTATGCACTCTTGGTGTCATTATTCACATCATTCCATCTTTGGCTTACAAATCAATGCTTGGGCCTCTTTGACACATTTTACACAACAAAACACAAGACTCCAAAATACACCTAATTAACTACTAAAAATTCCTTATTTATCAACATGACCTTGACAAGGTCTTACCAACCAAAATTTGAGGGTTGATAACTCCTACCCCTAGGTGCTCCTACATCATCCTCCCCCAAATGAAAAGAGATTAAGTCACATCAGGTGATAGTAGTGCAAGGTCAATTCCTAACTTCTTGAAGTCACCTTTAGATACCCAAGTAGCTTATGCTTCAGGCATATGTGTCCACTTGATGAGATGATACATTTAATTTATGTGTCTAGTCTTCTTTGTAATCCTTGAATCTAACACCTTCTCTGCTTGAGGTTTATTTGGGGAAGGTAATGTCAAATCATTAACCATATCTGCAACATCAGATAATTTTTCACCTTCCTCAAGACTGTGACCTTTATACTGTACTAGGTCTGCAACATTAAAGATAGGAGACAATGTTATATAATTGGGTAGATCCACCTTATAGACATTACTTCCATACTTAGCCATTATTTGACAAGGACCAATTATTCTCATTTGTAGCTTACTTGGCACTCCTTTCTGAATTTGAGCCTTGTTTAGATGGATCATGACCCAATCTCCTACTTCAAACTATATATCCTTCCTCTTAACATAAACTTTGTCCTTTATCTTTTGAGTGTTCTCAGTTAGAGTTCTTCTCACCTACTCATGCACTTCCTTCATGGATTGTGCAAATTCCTCATCATGTCCACTTCTACCTTCCATGTCTCTCAATTCTATAAGCTCATATACACCCCTAGGATGCATTTCATAGACAATTTCAAATGGTCTCTTCCATGTTGTTTTGTTCATAGTGTCATTATAATAAAATTCTACTTAATGAATCACTTGATCCCAAGCCTAACCATACTCCTTAATTAAAAATATTAAGAGGTTTCCAAGGGTCCTTTTTACCACCTCTATCTTCCCATCTATTTGGGGTTTATAAGCAGACCCAAAAGATAGGTTGGTACCCAGTATTTGCCATAGGGTTTTCCAAAAATGTCCCATAAACTTGGTATCTCTCTCTGATACTATACTGACTAGTAAGCCATATATTCTCATGAATTCTTTGAAAAAAAAGTGAGCTATATGACTCACATCATGAGTCACTTTGCAAGGAATGAAATGACTCATTTTACTAAACTTGTCTACAACAACATAAATATTGTCAAAATTAGTCTTTGTTTTGGGAAAACCAACTATGAAGTCTATACTTACACATTCCCAAGGCCTATTGGGAATTGGCAATGGTTGATAAAGACCAGCATTGGAGGAGGTTCCTTTGGCTCTTTGACGGATAGTACACTTCTCAAAATACCTCCTTATATCCTTTTTCATTTTGGGCCAATAATAGAACCTTTAGACCAACTCTAAAGTCTTATTCAACCCAAAGTGCCCCCTTAAACTACCATTGTGTTTTTCTTCGATCAACTTCTCACTCATTGACCCCCTTGGAACACACAATTGTCCACCCTTAAACAAAAGTATATCTTTCAAAGTGTAATTTGCATGCTCTTTGTGGAAATGGTTATTGAAATCTTGGCATATCTTATAAGCTTATGCAAAGTCTCCATCTTCCTTGTAGAGTTCTTTTTTTCTCAACTCCTATGCTTTTCAACTACACTTCCTAGACTGTGAATAGCCTTTTACGTAAGGCATCAGCAACCTTGTTACACTGACCCTTATTATTATTATTTTTAAATGTATAAGTAACGCAAGGAAGGTATGGAGAATAGGAGCCCAAGGCACTCCCAGCTTTCCAAACCAACTTACAGAAAATCAGTGGAAGCAAAAACATAGAAAGGGAGAGAAGAAATAGAAAAACTTATGTTAATTTATCAAACTCATAATATGTCAGGCTGTAAGGCCTTCTTGGTTTCGGCCATATTTTTTCATATGTTTAAAAAATAATCTTGATACATGCAAGGTCATAGACCTATGATCTGAATCCGCTAATACTATCTCTTCTCACCAAAGATTACCCCCAATCTAAGAACAGAAAACCCAAATATATACAAAAGTCCACCAAAGAGGTCGGCACTCAGATCCTAAAGATCCAACATAGGGAAGAAAAAGACCTAGATTAGGTCCACACACATCCCAATGAGATATCTCACATTAATTACGCTGTGGAAATTAAATGCAGAAGTTGGCTAGAACAAGATAAAAAACTCATAAAGAAGTTGACTGAGCAACAGGAATAACTCAGTGAAGACCAACTGAGCAATAGCAATGACTCGGTAGAAAGGTAACTAAGAAATAGAAACAACTCGATGAAAACCCAATAGAGCAGCCAGAATGTTCATCAAGACTCGTCGGTAAAGCAAGACAGAACAAGTAACCGAGCAACAACAGTTATCAAGCACTTTACCGAGTAGCCTCCAACAATATACTGAACTAAAACAAACATATTTTTGGTTGATCAGGATTTCCAAAGAACCCAAGATGTTCCTACATCAGACACATGGGGTTAAAATAAAATGATTCTCTGAATCATGTGTCATGTACAACCTAAATGAAATCCAACTTAGATTGAGAAATCCAAGATGAGTCCTCCAATGGTCTATTCTTCCATTTTATAAGATATTCCATGTATTCCTTTCCTCTTGTACTTATGTCAACTCTCTATTTCAAATTCCGCTCAACTTCCTCTATCTGTTTCTTAGGATAATCACTTGGTACTGTCACTTCTTCATCAAGTTCATGATATTCATACAACTCTGAAATATTGAATATAGGTGATATATCCATGTCATCAAATAATTCTATTTCATAAGCATTTCCACTATCAAATCTTCTCAATATTTTGCAAGGACAAAATTTCTTCATCTTCAATTTTCCATATGTTCCAATAGGAAATCTATCTTTCTTCAAATGAACCATTACTACATCACCAACTTCAAAAATTTTGTCTCCTTGATTTATTTGCACTATCCTTGTATTTCTAATTACTTTTCTCCAACTTATGTTTTACTTCCTCATGCAATGTCTTCATGAACTCAACAAACTTCTCTACTTCAACGCTTCTTTTCTCTTCTCTAGTAATGTTTCATAAGTTTGATATACCTCTCAGTTGTGTGCCATGAACAATCTCAAAAGGTGCTTTCCAGTGCTTCTATTTACTAAGATGTTATATGGAAACTCTTCTTGTGCCAACATCATATCTAAATTACTTGGTGTGTCTCCTACTAAGCATCTTAACAAGTTACCCAAAATTCAATTTACAAGATCGGTTTGTCCATTAGTCTATGAATGAAATGTAGAAATATACTTCAACTTGGTTTCCAACTTCTTCCTAAGTGTTTTCCAAAAATCGCTAACAAACTTACTGTCTCGGTCAGAGATGATACTCCTTGATAATCCATGCAATCTGACAATATCCTTAAAGAAAAGATATTCTATATGTACTACATCTGATTTTTTTTTGACATGGTATGAAATGTGTCATCTTAGAAAATCTATCCAAAACAAAAAAATATGGAATCATTACCTCTTGTTTTCCTCGGTAAGCCAAGAACAAAATCCATGTTGATATCACTCTAAGGTTTCTCAGGAATAGAAATCGGTGTATACAAACCAGTACTCTGACTTACTCCTTTTGTAACTTGACAAACTCCACAAATTTTCATAAATTCTGAACATCCTTATACAACTAAGGCCAAAAATACCTTTCCTTCAGCAAACTCAATATTTTATCAATACCAAAATGTCCAGCCAAACCACTACTATATTTTTCATTTATCAAATTAGTTCTCATTGATTCTCTCAGTATGAACAACTGAATACCTTTAAACAACATATCTTCTTGAATAAAATAGTCTTCATACTTACTTGGTTGATTTGGAATAGGTGCTCTGCACACTCTCTACTGCTCAGAAAAATCAGGATCATTTTCATACAAATGCTTCATGTCATAAAAACCAAGAACTTCAATTCGCATTTCAGTCACCAAAGATCTACTTCTACGCAATGCATCAGCAACTCGGTTAGAAACTCCACTCTTATGCTTTATCACAAATTTGAAACTCTGTAAATACTCTACCCATTTCATATGTCTCTGATTCAACTTATTCTGACTACCCAAATACTGTAAATCCTTATGATCAGTATACAACACAAATTTACTCGGCATCAAATAATGTCTCCATTTCTTCAAAGCTTGAACAATAGCATAGAATTATTGATCATAGACAAAATATTTCATTTTAGCATCATTCAACTTTTCACTAAAGAAAGCAACAGGTTTACCTTTTCTTGAGTCAACACAACTCCTATTACATTTCCACTTGCATCACATTCAAATTGAAATACCTTATTGAAATCAGGTAAGGATAACATGGGCAATTCAGCAACCTTCTGCTTCAAAGTCTCCAAACTTTTACCAGCTCCATGTGTCCATTTGAATTCTCTTTTGTCTCTTCTCATTGTTTCAGTCATAACATTACAAATAGAACTTAAATTTATGATAAACTTCCTGTAAAAACTGGCCAATCCATGAAATGAACTTACCTCACTGATATTCTTAGGTGTTGGCCAACTAAGTATAGCTTCAACCATCTCAAGATCCATCTTCAAACCATCAGTTGAAATCACAAAACCTAAATACAAAAGTTCTTCTTTTATGAAGAACACTTTTCAGATTTATCAGCAACTTTTCATCTTTTAATCTCTACAAAACTTGTCTTATATGCATCAAATGTTCTTCTCTAGTCTTACTGAATATCTGAATATCATCCAAGTATGCAATCACACATTTATTCAAGAATTTCTTCAAAACCTCATTCATTAACCTCATAAATGTACTTGGTGCATTAGATAAACCAAAAGGCATAACTAACCACTCATAGAAACCTTCTTTTGTCTTGAAAGCAGTCTTCCACTCATCGCCTTCTCTAATTCTGATCTAATGATATCCACTCTTCAAATCAATTTTGGTAAAATATTTTTCTCCACTCAAAGAATCCATTATATCATCCATCCTCGGTATAGGAAACCTATACTTAACTATGATCTTATTGATTGCTCTTGAATCAGTGCACATTTTCCATTCTCCATTCTTCTTAGGTGCCAAAACAGCTGGTACTATAGATGGACTCAAACTTTCTCAGATTAAAATCTTTTTCAAAAACTCATGAACTTGTTGTTTGAGTTCTTCATTCTCAGTTGGTGTCAACCAGTGTGGTGCCTTGTTTGGTAAACTAGCTCTAGGAAACAGATCCATACAATGACCAATATCTCTCATCGGTGGCAAACCATCAGGTACATTATCTGAAATGATCTCCTTGTACTCGGTAAGAAAGTTATCAACTTCTGCAAGAATTTCATCTTCTGTATTCTTACTCGGTTTGTTAGGAATCAAAGCATAAAAAATATCATTCTTTTCAAATCCTTAACAAACTGTCTACCGTCCATCAAAAAAATTTCATAAATGTACATATCTCCCCAACAGATTCTTCCACGAAAGGTAACAAGATTGTTTTCTTACCATCAACCCAAATAGTATATCTATTCACTCTTCCATCATGTATAGCATGTCCATCATATTGCCAAGGTCTACCCAACAAAATATGACAACAATCCATTGGCATAATATCACACAACACCTTATCATAATACTTTCCAATTTTTAGATTCACAAAACATTATTCACTTACCATTAATGTATGCTCATCCTTGATCCATGAAATCTGATAGGGATTCAGGTGCTTTATTCTTTCCAATTGCAAATTTTTGACCATTTCCTCAGATGCCAGATTCTCCAAGTTTCCACTATCAACAATTACCTTCCAAACTTTGTCAACAACTCTACATCTGGTTTTGAACAAAATTTTCCTGACAGGATCTTTCTTATCTTTCTCACTCCAGAGTATCCTTCTAATCATTATATTTCCTTCCTTTTTAGGTTCATTTGGTGGCTCTTCTTGCACCAAGTCATTTTTTCTACTACCGACTTTCTTGTTTGCATGTGTACACTCAAAAGATCTATGTCCTTCTTCACCATAAATGTAACAAGTTCCTTGGAACCCTCTTCTGCTATAACCACCTCAGGAGTAATTTCCTCTTCCTCAGAATGGACTTCCACCTTCCCATTTGGTCTTTCCTTTGTATTGATATGTGTCTGAATTCATCTTGTCTTTTTCAGATCTATTGTTTTCACCATGATATCTACGTCTTCCTCTAGGGAATCTATCACCTCTTCCTCTGTGCCTTTGTTCATATTTTTTGTTCAATTTCTCCTCAGCTTTTAGGGAAAACTAATATCTCTTCAACGCTCTCCATCTTTACCAAGTTGACCTCATCTTGTATAGAACTTCTTAATCCATTCAGATATACTGCAATTCTTTCCACTTCAGCTTCAACATGTCCAGATCTGATGTCTAATCTATAAAATTCCTCAATGTAATATTTTACTGAGCTATCTTTCTGCTTCAAACTTTGCATTCTCCTAACTCGGTTAATCTGGTAATCACAAGGTAGAAACTTTCCTTTCAATTTGTTTATCATCTTATCCCTACCTTGATCTTTTCTTTACCCTTCTTCTTCCGATCCAATTGTAAATGCTGCCACCACAAGGATGCATGACCTTTCAACTTTGTACTTGCAATCTTTACCTACTTCTCCTCTGATACATTCTCATACTCAAAGTATTTTTCCATCTCATTTATCCAGTCTATCAACTCATCATAATCCAACTTTCCACTATACTCAAGAGGATTAAACTGAGGTGTGGACTTCAAGCTTGTAAATGCTTGCAGGAATCTCTCTTCTTCCTAATCCATCGTAGGTGCAGGTGCAACTTCTCCTTGCACTTCTTCCAATTTATCATCACTAACATCTTCAAGATGTCTTCCTTTGTGTTGGGCTATTTCAATAGCTTCTGATCTTGCATCCATCTACCTTAACATATCAGCTAGACCTGTATCTTCATTTCCTCTCCTACAAACCATCTCAAAACCCTCTGCAATTGTATCTCAGATTGAAATCTTCTACCCCACAACAATATCAACCAACTAGGGTTAGGGCTTAAAAGAAGGAACCTAGATCTAACTTTTTGTCTGATATCACCTGACACAAGGAGGGTATGGAGAATAGGGGCCCAAGGCACTCCAAGCTATCCAAACCAACTTGCAAAAAATCAATGGAAGCAACAACACAAAAAGGGAGAGAAGAAACAACAAAACTTATATTACTTTATCAAACTTGTAACATGTCGGGTTGTAAGGCCTTCCTGGTTTCGGCCATATATATTCATATGTTTACAGAATAATCTTGATACATGCGAGGTCACAAACCTGCGATATGAATCCACTAATGCTATCTCTTCTCACCAAAGACTGCACCCAATCTAAGAACAGAAAACCCAAATATATACAAGAGTCCACCAAAGAGGTTGGCACTCAGATCCTAAAGATCCAACATATGAAATAGAAAAGACCAAGATTAGGTCCACACACATCCCAATGAGAGATCCCACATTAATTACGCTATGGAAATTAAATGCAGAAGTCGGCCAGAACAAGATAAACAACTCGGTAAGAAGCCGACCGAGCAACAGGAACAACTCAGTGAAGACCAACCCAGCAACAAAAATGAATCGGTAAAAAGGTAACTAAGAAATAGAAACAACACATTGAAAACCCAACCAAGCAGCCAGAACGTTCACCAAGACCCATCGATAAAGCAAGACATAACAAGTAACTGAGCAACAACAATTACCGAGTAGCCTCAAAAATCTACTAAACTGAAACAAACATATTTTTGGTTGATAGGGATTTCCAAAGGGCCCAAGATTCTCTTGCATCAATAATACTTTAGATACTCTACCCATTTTATGTGTCTACTGGTCAACTTATCCTAAAAATTAAGGAAACACAGTGCTTGGTTATCAGTGTAGACCATAAACTATTTAGGCAACAGGTAATGCCTCCATTTCCTAATTTCTTTAACAAGTGCATAAAACTCTAAGTCATGGGATGAGTACATTTTCTTAGCTTCATTAAGCTTCTCATAGGAAAATGCCACTGGTCTATTATCTTGGCTCAAAATTGCCCCAACTGCAATGTTGCTTGCATCATATTCTATGGTGAAGAGTTTATCAAAACTAGGTAGTACTAGTATAGGTTGTGTAGACACATTTTTCTTCAAAAATTCAAATCCTTATCTTCTTCCCTTTTCCATTGAAACTTAGCTTTCATACCTTCTTTGATTGTATCAAGTATGGGAGCACAAATTGCACTAAAGTTTCTTATGAAATTTCTATAAAATTGAGCCAGTCCATGAAAATTCCTAACCTTACTAGTTGTCTTGGGAGTAGGCCAGTTTAATATTTCTTCCACCTTTGATGCATCCATCTTCAAATCCCCTTTGGATATCACAAAGCCAAGGTACACAAGCTCATGCTTCATAAACTCACATTTCTCCAAATTTATGGTTAGTTGTTCTTCATGCAACTTTTTGAGGACAACTTCTAAATGCTTAAGATGATCCTCTTTAGTTTTGCTAAAAATTAAGATATCATCTAGATAAAAAACTACAAATTTACCAATAAAATCTTTGAGGACTTCATTCATGAGTCTCGTGAATGTTCTAGGAGCATTGGTGAGTCCGAATGACATGAAAATCCATTCATAGAGGCCTTCTGTGGTTTTCAATTTTGTCTTCCACTCATCTCCCTCCTTGATTCAAATTTGATGATTGCCACTTTTAAGGTCTATCTTAGTGAACTACTGTGCACCCCCTAAACAATCCATAAGGTCTTCAATTCTTGGAATGGGAAACCTATACTTGATTGTAATCATGTTTATAGCTCTGGAGTCCGTACACAACATCCATGTTCCTCCTTTCTTGGGTGCCAACACTATTGGAACTGCACATGGGCTAATGCCCTTCTTTATCAGTCCACTATCAAGAATCTCTTGAACTTGTTTGGTCACTTGTTCTTCTCGGGAGTCATCTTGTAAGAAGATTTGTTAGGAAAGGAATCCCCTAGAATGATATCTATTTGATGACTTATTTCTCTCTATGGTGGTAAAGTAGCAGGGGTTACTTGACTTATAATGTCCTACAACTGATCTAACAAGGTTTTCACCTCTGTAGGAATATTCACTGTCTTATCTTTCTTCTTCTATGTTAGTTTCACAATCACTACAAACCCAACTCCTTCTCCTTCTTTGAGAGTGTCCAAGAACTCTTTTTCAAAGAAGCACTCGTATATGTTTTGTATCAAAAGGTTGCAAGGTTAAGCATTTTTTGGGCCAGGTTTACTTGTCAAAGGTTCATCCTCATCTCCTCCAGTGTCCTTTGTTCCCTTGGTTTAAGTAGAGACATTTTCTGATGACTTATCACTGTCTAAGGTAACCTAGCCTTGTTCATATATGACTCTCATCCTGAACTCATCCATCCAACCTTGTTCAAAATCTTCATCAAGGATGATGCACTTCTTCAATAAATTTTTGTCATGTCTCATGAAGCATGTATGCACAACAATTACCTTGTTGCATAAATCAGACACAAATGGTATCATAGGTACTACCATACCTTTCTCTAAATATTCCCTTAGGTCTATTGTCAAAGACAACCCCACCCCATACTGAGAAACACTCAAGGCATCATCCAAGCCTTCATAATACTCATTTTCGAACAACATGTGAGTGAGTTGGTCGATTACTCCCTTGGGCTCCACTAAATCTAGTAGAAACTGCACAAACCTTGACACTATTTCTGTAGTAACACAATTGTAGTCCTCACTTTTTAGTAAATCCTCACCTAAGATTCACTTCATAATAGATAGGACCAAATCATCGTTTATGTTGATCAGATGCACAAGTCTTTTGTTATTCACTTGACCTAAGAAAAAACTTTGGTCTCTAGTAGTACTCAACCTAACTAGTGTATCCATGACTATCCTAGCTTATACTACTCAGACTCTAAACCTAAGGAATTGTAGACAATTACTTACTATAACTGGAATGTTACATTATGAAAATAATGTGTCGATATATAGAAACTGAGATTGTTTCCCATGCTCAATATTTTATTGTTTTGGAAAATTGTCATTCAAGGTGGCCTCAAATGTATTGGGATCACTTCCCAAGTTTGTCATTATCTTGGCAGTTTTTCACGTGTGCATTTTGGCTGCTAATTCGTGCAGGTAGTAAAGGTTTCATACTCCTTAATTTTTGTGGGGAATTAAATACATTTATTTCATTTCTTATGACAAGATTATTTTTTATATTATTATTGATATTATTTTTTATAAACTCAAAATGAAAGAACAGGAAACCGAATACACCTGGAAAAGATTCAGCACACTCAATCTCTAGAGATCCCGCATACACATTGTTTCAATCTTTTACTACAAACTAATTCACAACCATAATAAACTTCCTTCTCACCGAGGCAGAATTGTAACTGCTCAAAATCGTGCAATCGGGTTGTGATGCCCTAGCTCAGTAGAGCTAGGGTTCAAAACTTAATTCCTCGTTTGTGTTAACAAAAAATGGTGCACGACATACTCCTTAAGATTTGTGAAATAAACCCTTTGCAAAATTAACGTTGCTTGATGTGGCATTTACACATCGTTTAAACAAAAATAAACCCTTTGCAAAATTGGAGGATGGCTAGGGGGCTGACCAAAAGGCCTTCCTAGTAACAAACTTAATCAATACTACAGTCACAACTTTAGTTCATTGTTTTAAATCTCAAAACCCAAGATCCTAGAAATAGATCAATTAAACTTTAACTTTCATCAATTATAATTGAAACTCAAGAATGCTTTGAAATATTAAGGTCACTATACCTCTTTCGTATAATTATTTATCAAACCATGTCATTGCATATATAGTCAATTATATTCTTGCATGAACTATTCTTATATAGCTGAACCAATAATGTCAATAATACCCAAATTGTGACATCCAAGCTGAAATATAGCATTGATATCGAAGTGATATTGTAAACCATATAAGTTATAGAACTGAATCAACATATCCATATATGCAGATGTCACAATGTCAATGCCAGTGTCAGATTGATTATTGTGTTTGCCAATCAACCTATTCATATATCAGATTGATTATTGTGTTTGGCATCAAGGACAATCAAAACAAAGGAGAGGAACAACAGGAGTGTCACATTTTATATAGTAAATTTTATCATTTTTCTTTCAATTTTTTAGTGTATTGATAACTTGAAATTTAGTGCATAGATATATTTTTTCACTATATTTACAAATATATATATTTTTAATTAAATTTAAAAATGTGTGTACTAATATATAACTCTTTCTATTTGGCATCACCTTTTGTCTCGATTATTTACACAAAATAGAAAAGAATTATATCATCTTCACATATATTCTTTTCTTTACTGCATCATATTTTTTCAAAAAAATAAAATAAATTTTAGTATTTTTCCTTAGACAAGATAATCAACCTTATATTTTGTGTTGATGACATGCTTTCAATAAATATAAAATATAAAATATAAAAATTAATTAAAAATATTAAAAGAATTATATTTTGAAAAATTCACTCGTAGATCTACAAAAGGGTAAAAAAACTATTTATAAGAATAAGAGTTATTGAATATCAAGTTTTTGAAATAATTTTATTTTTTGGTAATTGGACTGGAAGTATTATAAATATTTTAAATATATATATATATATAATTTATAAGAGTAAGAGTTGTTGAATTATTAAATTTTTGAAATAATTTTATTTGTTTGGTAATTGGATTGAAAGTGTTAGAAAATATGCTTTAGTAGACATTTCAATTGAAAACGTTGTGGCCTATATAATTTAGCTAGAATGAATATAGATAGACCATATGTTTGACCAAAATTAATTTTGAGTTACAAATAATAAAATTCACTTGTGCTGAAAAGATGGTCTGAAGTGTCACAATCTTGTACTCCCAATCAAAACAACCAACGGGGTCTTATCTTCTCATTCTTCATGTGACAAGTTACATACTCCATCATCTTTGGTCAAAAATTTATTTCATTTTATTCAATTTATCGTCTATAGGCATCTCCTTATAGATCTTCCTTTGTGTTGCACTCATGGATGGTCCCTCTACGGGGATGTCTCCTTCCGCCCACAACCTAAAGTGGAAGATGTCTTTTCAAATCCATCTCTCTCAATTGCACGCCAAATTTAATGGTGTGAGGTTGAATAAGGTAGAGTCTGGCATTATTTAGGCTACATTCTTGGATGCAATTTTGTGATTGGCAACATGGTCGCAATTTGTAATATTTGTTTGTTTGTGATTTCATTTTTTAGTCATTTAATAAAGAAATATAAATTTATTTTTTATAAATTAAATTAGATGTATAAGGATTATAAATTGCATATATCCAAGAAAATATTTAATACATATAAAATCCCTTTAAACGCAATTTAATTTATATATGTTAGATATGCTCTTTGATATACACGATTTATAATCCCTTTAAACCTAAATTAATTTATAGTTATTTTATTAAACAATTAAAAATTGAAATCACAAACAAATATTACAACATAAAAGAAATATAATCTTTTTAATTAAACTTTAGAAAAATATATGCAATAATTATCCTTAAAATCAACATCAAACCACTAACAATATATCTCAATTACACTAGTTTGAACTTCAATTCTCATTGCTTTAGAATCTTGGATCCTTATATTTCAACAATTATGAATGTTAGCCTTTTTTAGGGACTCGAAATAGATTGTGTTTTTTTAAGAGTAAGTTCTTTTTGTTTTTGATTGCTGGTAAAAATAGGTTTTAGGGGGACCTGAAACCCCTTACAAGAATTACAAAAAGGGAATAAACATTAAGCCCGCTTAACTGAAACAGGACTGGAGTCTAGTCCTCTAAACCCAGAACCAACACAAAAAACTAGAAACCAGCAACAACACCTAGAAACTGAAAACCTAAAACCAAACCAGCACAGAAATGGGGGAGCAACAAGACCTAGGAAAACTCTAGAAGAGTTCCCTCCGCCTCCTTAGCCTCATACACCTTCTTTATTGCGGCGTTAAAATTTGAGAGTTCTAGGATCTTGTCTTGGATCTTCTTCTTTTTAGCAGATCGAGTGCGCTTGCTTGGGCCAGCATCACCCTCTTCATCTTTTTCATCCTTGAGCTTAACAGTCAGAGACCCAGCATCCAGCTCAGACTTGATGGAATTGAAGCACTCCATCGTAGAACCCATAAAAAGGTTATTATCCTTCATGTGTTTCTTAAGAGTGTTCTCCAAGATATCCATTTTGTCCCGCATATCCTTCATGTTTTTCTCACCCTCTTTATCCTTTTAGACATCCATCCTCGCCAACCCAGTATCCAAGTTCCCCTGAAGAAGATCAACTTTGGCAGAGAGGGATTGAAAACTAAGATTGAGGCTTTTAATTTCCTTGAAAACCCGTTTCATAAGGCAGGATGAATACATTGACATCGTCTTCATCGTTTGGAGAACACCGAAAGGGGCATCAATCTTATCATCCATATACTCTTGAAGAAGTTGAACATTGCTTTCCTGAATGTCTACCGTTCTCAAGAAGGGAATGTTCCTAGAGCTAGAAGGGATATTACCCTTCTCAATTCCAAAATAGGAATCTCATTATCCTCCTTCCTATCCCACTGCACCTCCATGACCACTTTAAGATTCAGGGAAATAGGAACATCATGTTCTTTAGAGCTAGCATAATTGACCAGAATGGGAACCTGCTGACCACCCACATCTACATCTTTATCCTTGACTTCAGGGTCGTCACCTTTATCCTTGGATTTATGGGCATACTCATCCTTGTCCTCTTCCTCACCAGTATCACTAACCGAAGCTGAAAGTGACTCTCTTCTTTCCTCATCAGACTGAGTATGGGGGAAACATTCAGTATCTGCATATCCATTAGCACTATTGCCTTAAGAGTTTGTTTCCATTACATCCTTCTTTTCAAATTTTAACTTTTTACCTGCTGACAACTCCGCTTTACTCTCACCCTCCCAAATATGTTTACCCAAAGCCTTAGTAGAACCAAAGTCCCTACGAAAGAGGATAAGAGGGCTACTAACAGCAACTTTCTTAATATGCTCAACAATTAAAAGGATAAGACCCTCATGCAGAATGGGCTTTCTCTCTTTCTTCCTATGATCAATTATGCTATGGCGAAGGGATTGCAGCAGATAAAACGGGAAAGAAACCCTAACCTTATGTCTGAAATGACACAACAGCACAAAATGATAGGAGTGAGCCCGTTTATACCTACCATCCAGAGTGATATACTCCATGACAGCAGTAAGAACCTTCGCCCAGAACTCCTTGAAAGTGTCCACATCTTAACAGCCACCAGAGTCCTTGACCAAGCTCTCAGCCTCCGCCTTGTCTTTTGGGAAATGTTGAATGGCCTGTTGGGAGCTCTTCTTGTCTCTATAAAACTTCATTCCCTTGGTTTTCAACCTAGACACCTCCACAATAAGATCTTCGGTAATTTTCATGGCCACTCTGCCAATAGTCACAGTGTCATCCTTCTAGCTCTCAACAAAAGCCTTCGTGACTTCATCTTTGAGCCCATGAAGGTGTTCCATGTATGTGGTGATCCCTCCCTTCCTAAGCTTATCCTTCATCTTTGAACCCATGAGTAAGCTCTTTTTGTTGAAGAGTTTGTTATCCTTAATTTTAAAATATTCCAACATGTAAAGTAATATCAAGTTATATTTGATTTCTTTATATTTTTATCTGATATATTTTTATTTTTTTATTATTGTTTGCATTAATAGTTGTAATATCAAGTTATATTTTATTTCTATGAAGTACCATTTAGCATTCTTATAGATTGATAAACATTTTTACTCATATCATATCATAACATTGTTAAACTAATTATTTAAAATATGCAACACTACTATCAATGATTGATATGGCATTCAAGGGTTTATCTTGATCAAATTTTATATTTATACATAATAATTTGTAATTCATAATCCAAACAATTGATAAGCCACACAAATTTAACAATAAACATAATTATTATTTATAAAAAAGATAATCAATTAATTTAAAACTTCAAAAGTTGGAATGTATCTTAAATCAATATTTCCTTTAAAAAAATGTGAGATTGTGTGTATGAAATATTACTATTTTATATAATAATATAAATTGAATTAAAAGATAAAATAATAGATTAATCAGAACAAATAGCTGCATAAACAAATGCAAGAATATGGTTATAAATTATGTTTGTAACTTTAATAAAAATTTACATTTAATAAATTTTTTTATTATTTAGATAACTCAATATCTATCTTTATATGTTGATAATTTATTATCATTTAAAATAAATATATTAATTTTATAAAAAAAATTACAAACCTGGTTCAATGAGCACTAGTAGGAAAGAACCAGGCAAAGAAAACCTTCGGTCTAGCCCCAAAACATAAAAGAAAAAATAGGTCACATGGACCACAGAAGGATTTAAGTTGAAACCAATCCAATTATTGTCCCACAATATTACAGGCCCTATGGGAATTACAAAGGAATTATCCCAAGACCCAACAATCCCAAACTAACCAAAGGAAGACCTTCTGCAAACTATATAGATAGACGTTTACTTTCAGAAGCAGAGAAGACGCCTCCATATCATCACAACTGCATACAAAAACCAACTCTTCCTCTGGCAAAGATCGTCGTTAGTAACACTAGTATAACATGAAGGAATAAAATATAATTATTATGAGTAGATATGAGAATATGAAAAAATCTTCCCAAATATGTAAGTTACTCCCTTTGAACAACACAGAAGTTCCAAACATAAATCCCATAACTAGGCAAACTAACATAAGCTATCATAAAGTAAAGTGTTATTCTATATGTGGGCAAGGAAATCTGAAGATAATATTCATTTTTTCTACTTCATATGCGAAACTATTCATTTCCTCCCATTGTTGGGGGGAAGTTGAATTCTATATTTCATGAAGATAGGACCAACGGTCAAAAGAGAGACATCAAATTGAAATTAATGCTAATACCAAGTAGCTAGCAGCAGGAAAGCCTACCCCACTGAATTACAAGGAAATGTTTTAAGAATGGGGCATACAAATTGTTAGATCTATTTAAAAAATTTCCAAGCAATTGAAATCCTTGATTTACAAGTTTCAAGTTAAGGTCATGTGTAAATTTTGAAACACTCGTTTCAATCTTCAAGTGTAAGTCTTGTTTTAAACCCTAAGTGTTAGAGCAGTTTCTATTTTTGCATTACCTTTTTCATCACTTAAGTTATTTGTCTACCCATGTGTTTATTAAACAGGGTTGTGTTCAATAGTTCCTAAGTCTCTAGCGCTTTAATATTTCCTAAGTTTGAGAGCCCGCAAGTCCTTTATTCATATTAAATCATGTGTCAAACAAGTTCTTTTTCATCCAACGGTTCATGCATTCCCGTAAGATGAAGATGATCAAGATCTATGCTTTAATGCATTGCGCCATGATTCCACATGTATCTGACGGGTTTGGCTACAGTTAAAATACAAATCATAAGATCATCATAGATCCTGTTCGATCCAACAGCCTGTGCTATTCCTTAAAATGAAAGATGAAGGAAGTTAACCTTTGAGGCTTTGCGTGGTAATGAAGCATGTCCAAGTGGGTCCGAGAATTGTCATAAAGTTAAATTTAAATAGAAGACAAGTTAGTGTTAGAGTAATAGTATATTTACCTTTATAATTAAGTCTATCTGATTTAATTATTAAAGGTCACTATTATTCTATTTACACTTAAGCTTGTCATTTAGGTGCATAATAATTAATATGTTTATTAATTATTATTTGCACAAACCTAGCTTTCTCCGACTTTAGGGTTTCTCACCTTATAAGCCGCTTTTTGTAAATATTGCTTCATTCTTTTGAGAAATACATTTTTACTCTCACTCCGCTGAGATTCTCAAACCCTAGCTCTCTCTCTCTCTTACAGGTTGTTCTACAGCTTTCGGTATTTTGCTTGCAGGTGATCTTGGTTTGCTGTGGATTTGCACATTTGTGAAATCCTACATGGTATCAGAGCTACCCTGCCGCTGCCGAGGTTGAAGTTCTTGAAGCCTGGATTTGAAGACGACAGCCACAGCTTGTTTCTGGGGTTTTCTGTCACTTTGAAGGAGGCACGAGCTTCTGGAGCAGATTGAGCAGAATCGAACGTCGCCATTGCGTTCAGAAGGCCCGGGAGAGTCGAATTCATATAAAACTCGACTATATTCGGCCTCCATGACCCAGGGAAAAAAATCAAGCCTACTAGGGCCGTACGGCTCAAAAATCGAGAAAATCTTCTCGAAAAACGTGAAAAAAGGCATTTTTAGGGCTCCCGGCAGCGCGCCGCCTGCGCGCCACCAGCAGCGGCTGCAGGGCAGCGCGCCCCCGCAGCGGCGCCGCGGCCAGCCGCCGCCGGGCCGCCGCCCGGCCGCCACCCGCGCCCGGCCCGGGCCCCGCCTCAGCTCCGCCAGGGAGCCACCACAACCAGTGGCGCCGCCGCCAGCCTGTCCGCCTGCGCAGTGCTGACGTCATCCTGACGTCAGCCTGACATCAGCAGGCCGGAAAATTTTTCCGGCAGG
>MU228157.1:2750383-2774830 GCA_018584345.1 Thuja plicata | reverse complement strand
TTAATATGTTTATTAATTATTATTTGCACAAACCTAGCTTTCTCCGGCTTTAGGGTTTCTCACCTTATAAGCCGCTTTTTGTAAATATTGCTTCATTCTTTTGAGAAATACATTTTTACTCTCACTCTGCTGAGATTCTCAAACCCTAGCTCTCTCTCTCTCTTACAGGTTGTTCTACAGCTTTCGGTATTTTGCTTGCAGGTGATCTTGGTTTGCTGTGGATTTGCACATTTGTGAAATCCTACAGTTAGATATGATCCGACGGTGATTGCAAAGCCTCACAATAAAGATGCTAGAGAAATAACAAGTGAGCTAACACGTCGTTGTGACACATGGAAAATAGTAGGCCCAGCATTATGATAAAGAATCAGATAAATCAGCGGCATCTTCAAATAGATCTAACGGTGGGCATTAAGCCTCAAACACTAGATTAAATGATTTTAAGCGTTAAGGCAACACGCCATTGTGACGCATGTCCCACTGGGCAAGTTGAGACCACGGTTGGTAGACAGCTAGTTGACTAAAGACAAGATAGGTTAATAAAGATCTAATGGTTGGCATAAAGCCTCAGATCAAAAGTAATGCGGATTTAACTATTGAGGCATTGCGCGGCACCACCACGTGTCTCTACAGGATCATAGATGCGAGTTATAAAGTTGAATAAAGGTAGTAAAGATTATGAAGATCGGATGGCTGGTGTTAAGCCTTGAGCATAAAGTGATATATGTTTAACCTTCAAGGGAATGCACCGCAGTGATGTGTGTCTAAAGTGATAGGACCCTCTGGTAATGTAAAGTAAGGTAAAGTGCAAGCAAGAATATAAAGATCTAACGATGGGCGTAAACCCTCAGATCAAAAGTGTTCTAAACATAACCTTTGAGGGAACACGTCATTATTACACATCTCTAAGGATATTAACATTATAAAGGACTTGTTGTGGACCGTCCGATGTAAAGGAAAGTTGTAAGGATCGACAGTTATGTTTCAAAATGCTAAAGTAACAATTATGAACCGTTAGCCATGAGATTTCAAACTCAGATGAAGTAATGGCGAACATGTGTTTCTCTGCAGTGAAAATTTAATGCTTAGAGATGATGGGATTTTTATTTGATTGATCATTCAAGTCTTATTTTGCATAATTATCAAAGCTATGGAGTGAAGCAAAGTTGCAGCGATCGCATTTAGATTTTTAAGGTATTTGCGAAACGGGTAATTTTCTGATACTGGTGTTTCTGAGTTCTGAGAAATTTGGAGAAATACTAGGATTTGCAGTAAGAAGGTTTTATTCTCAAAATTGTCAATTATTAGACTGTTAAACCCTAAATTCAAGATGCCTCCCAGAAGAGAGTTTAAAGGGAAAATATACTACAAGGAGAGAAATGTGTGTGATGACTTGTTACATCAATTCACTAGGTCAACTGATGATTCAACAAAAATTAAGGAAGTAGTTCCACAAAACCCACGTTTGAAAATTGGCGAGGGTCTGTATGATTTGGGTAAATGGGTTAGAGATGCCAACATAGGTATGACTAGTTTGGCTCTCTTCAAAGTAGTATTCGGCCAGAGAAATATCTTTTCCCCAAACAATAATGTATGGTAGTTTGATGTAGGCAAATTAGTGGTGCCTAGATTTTTTATGGACATAGACATGCTTATGCAGATAGCTGACAAGTATGACAGTATAACTAGAGTGGTCAAGGACAAGAATGGACACATTATGATCAGTGTGACTATAGAAGAAATCAGAGAATTTTTTAGTTTGAATGATGAAAATACCCCTATGGATAAGATTGACTTCAGTCAGTTTAAAGAAATATATCAAGCTCAAAGGAACTATCTTAGAGGTGAACCCTTGAAGGAATTTTTTAACAAAGTTGGGGACTTGATTATGGTAGGGCAAAACACCCAAGAACCTTTTAAAATTGATTACTTTAATCCAAAATCCAGAGGAGTATATAGGTCTCTTTGTCAAATATGTGGGGATGATGAAAAAAAGGAGATGCCCATCCATTATATGTTCATGATGGTCCAGATCTTGCATCCTCATTTAGCAATAATTTTTTATTTTTATCCATACATTGCATACCTAATTCATGAGGGTTTGATAGGTGATAAGGCCAAATTATGCCTTTAATTTGTATAGCTTTAAAATACTCTGTTCTAGTTTTTAACAAAACATTTGAGAGCCTAGCTAGTCAAAACTTGTGATAAAAGTCGAGATAGAACTGTTAAACCATGGGTAGATGTTTTTGACATACTTTGCTAATATTATACATATAATGCAGTATTTCATAAAACCATCAAAATATGTGTTCTAACATCTGGATATTTAATTTGATTAAGTTTGTTGCATGAATATTTCCATGTCATAACTAACTTGACAGGAGAGAAAGCGGCTGGAGAGTGGTCGACAGTATTCAAAGAAGACCGTTGAAAACTAGCTATGGCAGAGTGATCGTTACAGCACCAGGAAACATGGCTGCTACAATGGAGCCATTATTCCAGGATGCAAGGATGTAGTGCACCTATATTCCCTCTATACTTTAGTATGTTGAATTGGTCATCCGAGTTTCATTACCCACACCGCGGGCTGTTGTATTTCCATATTCTTCTCCGGCATGTTTTCAGCAAGATGGTTTTCCTTTATGTTTTGTAATAATGTTTGATCCTATATATATAGGGATTGGACCGATAGTTTGAAGTTAGATAGAAATCAGAGAAAAGGTTTTGGAATAATACTGTTGTATTTTCATAGCAATCTATTTCAAGTTCCATGTCTTGTTTCTATGTAATGAGTTTTTGAAATATAATGAAATAGTTCTTGGTTTACATTCTGAATTAATAGATTAGAAGAAGCCAACCAAGGGGGCCCACTTGGGAGGTGGATTAGGTTAGAATAGAATAGATTTCATTTCTAGCATTTCCAGTATTTTTAGATAAAAGTTACAATTTCTTCCTGCAGCATCGTAACTTGTGAGTGTTCCTGCAGCATCTGCAAGAATAGTTTTAATGGATGTTTTAGGTTGAAATCATAGGTTTAAGTAGAAGTATACAATTCTAGAATTCATTCTAGTAAGAAGATAAATGTATTATTTTCCTGCAGCACTAGTGTAGGTTTCTTTTATGCATTTTTACCTTCCTGCAGCATAAGCAGAATGACTCCTTAAGGAACCTAGTGCACATATCGTGCTGACCATTTCAAGTATACGTCCCTGGGTTGAAAATTTAAATGCACCTCATAATGGGAAAAATAGTCCTTAGATTGAATGAACCATTCCTAAGAAAGGCCTTGAGCATGATTATTACACACCTATTGTGAGGCGGTTCATTTTTGGCGCCGCTGTCAGGGATGGTTTCAAGCTAGGAACATTTTTGAGTCATTTTTCATTCCTAGATTAGTTTTAGATTTGTATCTCTAAAAATTGCATCACAAGCGTGAAGAATTCAATTGCATGCATCGAAGAGAAAGGCGACGAGATGAATATGGCAGATTTCTCCCAGCAGAACCTGCTAATTTGAATGAGGAAGTTGAAGAAGTTGAGTTACCTTTTGAGGACGTTTTCTTGTAGCATCTTCCTCTAGAGTAGAACCATTTGATGTAAGTGGCTTCCGACCTTTTGCAGAAATCTTAGCCAGATTTCTAGATAATTTTGGCCCAAATCCACCTAACGTTAACAATCCAGTAGCCAACGCTCCTTTCTAGTAGCAACCCCACAATCAAATACCTCCAGTAATGGCACATCCTACTTTTCCATTTCCTCTCCCAAGCCTTATAAACAATGTTAATCTCAAGAATATACCCACAACTGCTCTTCGAAAGTTTTACAGTCTTATAACTGAGGATCCTAACACTTTCTTGTTTGAGTTTGACATACTGTGTTGAAGTTTTGACTATAATATTGATGACCATAAACTCAAGTTGTGTCCTACAACACTGAAAGAGTCAGCATTATGATGGTTCATGGGTTTAGGAGTCAATGCAGTAGGTACCTGGGATGAGATGTAGACATTGTTCCTACAGAAATATAAAGATTATTGCAAAGGCAGTGATCCAAAGGGAGATGATATCTTTAGGATGTCTCAAAAGGAAGATGAAACATTGGAAGACTATGTTTCACATTTTTTGTACACAATGCAGAAGAATCCCCAGCATGTACTGGCAGAGGATTCATAGAAACTAGTTTTCTTGAGAGGGGTAAATGACAACTGTCTGGAAGCATTAGACTTGATGGCTGGTGGAGACATATCCCAATCTTCTTGGGATGACCTCAATAAAATCTATCAAAACTACTCAAGGTCAACTGTGAAGAAAGGCAGAGGATACCGGTCCACAGTCACAAAAGGGATTGGGTCAGGCATTTCAAAGCTGGAGATATCTAATTTGCTTGCGGATTTCAAGAAAGATATTATAAATGATGTAGCTACACATCTTGACACAATGACTACCAAGAAGAAGCATGCAGAAGCTGAATCATAATTGGCTGAGTATTGTCCACACTATCGCAAACAGAAGAAAGACTGCGGATGCAAGCTGGTAGCCAACCTAGAAAATCAACATTTTCCAACTGACTACATGAAGATAGAAGGAGACAATGATCAAGTGTTCTTTGTTTCTCAACATCAACCATGGGCTTCAAGACAAGGTATGCCACAAGATCCTCTACAGTTTTCAAATTTTAACAATAATCAGTGGCAAAACCAAAATTATCAGAACACTTCTCAGTAATCTCAACCTCAATGGAAAAACTAGAAAAATACCCAATAGCCAAACCAACATAATAACCCATGGACAAACTAGTAGAATAACCCATGGCCAAATCAGCAAAATAATCAGTGGCCTAGTTAGCAGAAACAATGGCAACCACCGCAAGGAAATTGGCAGCAAACTAATCAATGGAGAGGGCCTCCACAGTGGCCTAACCAAAATTCTAGCAGTCCATAATTACCACCTCCAGTGCAACCACCTGCAATAATGCCACCTCCTATAGCAACTAATGCTAATCCAAAGCCAACCCAATTGCCTGCTCAACCACAGCCAAATCCAAACAACAAACAGTAGCAGCAAATGTAGACTACTGACACTCGGCAGTGCCCGACTTATTCAGTAGAAATAGCTGATATCCATTTGAGTTCTTGTACCACACTGCCCACATCAGAATATCCTATTATTATGGAAGTTACAGACACTCCTACAGCACTACTTCCAGAAGCTACACTGCCAAATACCAGCCAGCCGACTGATATGCCCAATAGAACTACTGTCCACACTTCAAATCCACCTTTTTGTAGAGGTTAAATAAAGAAAAACCTATACCCAAAGAGGAAGAAACATTTGATATTGTTGAGCAGCTGAAAAATATGAACATTCAAATTCCACTATTCCAAGCTATCAAAGATATAGCTATTTGTGGAAAGGCTATTAAGGAAGCATGCCTCAAGAAGCTAGGGCAAAAGAAGAAGGACCCTAAGATAGTACATGTTGTAGGTCAATTAGTATATATCATGTTAGGAAAGGTGGTAGTACCAAAGTATTCAGATCCTGGCAGTCCAGTAGTTGACCTGATAATAAATGGACAAACTATGAAAAATGCTCTAGTTGATTTGGGAGCAGCAATAAATGTGATGACTAAAGATACAATGCAAAGGCTGAGCATAGAAGGCTTAAGAACAACAACCACAGTGTTGCAACTTGTTGATAGTTCAACTGTTACTCCAGAAGGTCTCATAGAAGATGTGATAGTAACCTTAGATTCATGGGAGTACCCTACTGATTTTCTTATTCTATCACCTAAAGTAAACTTTGCTGGCTATCCTATAATCTTGGTAAGACCCTGGTTAGCCACCACTGATGCCAAAATTAATTACAAAATAGGCAGTATGACAATTTCAAATGGTCAAACCATAAGGAAACTAGCCCTATATCTTCTTGCCCAACCCCAGCCAGACTTGGGAGAACCTATTTGGCCAGATTTAGGAGAAGAAGAGGAGCTGAAATCAGTAGCCCAGCTCATGATGTTGTATAGGAAATCTTTTCTAAAGATACATGATGAAGATGATGTAATATAGAGCATTCTAACCAATGAATGTATTGTGGCTAAAGATGTTTTAGAAAGTTCTTTTTTATAGCTATGTACCTATGAGGATTGTATGCCTCCAGCAAACCCTGAAATGATTGATCAACTACTGGCAAGTGAAATAGTTAGAAGTCTGGTGCCCAAAGTGTTAATGGCAGAGCTAAAAACAATAGTAGAACTGTCCTCTGGAAGAAGCCTACATGTAAATAACAACCTGTCCCAATCACAGTTGGCATTGTTAACAAAGCTCCTAAGTCAACATGAAAAAGCCTTTGCATGGGATTATGGAGATATGGAGGGACTAAACCCAAAACTCTGCACCCACAGAATCTACATCAATGATGGAAGTTTGCTACTTCATCAACCACAAAGGAGGATAAATCCAGCACTGAGAGAAATAGTTAAAACAGAGTTGCAGAAGTTGTTGGATGCTGGATTCATCTACCCAATCTCTGATAGCAAGTGGGTATCATCATTGGTAATTGTACCTAAGAAAGGAGGTAAGTGGTGGATATGTGTGGATTACAGAGAATTGAATAATGCTACAAAGAAGGACCACTTTCTTTTACCTTTTATTGACCAGGTCTTGGATAATTTGGCTGGAAAGAAATATTTCTCCTTCCTGGATGGATACAATGGTTACAATCAGATAAGCATTGCCCCCGAAGATCAAGAAAAGAACACATTCACATGTCCTTGGGGCACATATGCCTACTCAGTATTACCATTTGGATTATGCAATGCACCTGCTACCTTGCAGAGAGTTGTAATCAGCATCTTTGCTGATATATCCCATGATTGCATGGAAATCTACATGGATGACTTCACTACATTCGGTGTCACATTTGAGGAAGCTCTGAAGAACTTGGAGAAAGTGCTAATCAGATGTGAGGAACATAACTTGTCTCTTAATAGTGAAAAATGCTTTCTGATGATGCAGGAAGGAGTGGTGTTGGGACATTTTATCTCTGAAGTTGGAATACAGGTAGACCCTACAAAGATAGAGGTAATTCTCACGCTCCCTATTCCTACTAAGAAAAAATAAGTCAGATCTTTCCTAGGTCACGCTGGCTATTATAGGAGATTTATCCAGAACTTTAGTCAAATAGCTATTCCTCTTTACAACTTACTTACCAAAGAAGCTAAATTTTCTTGGACAAAAGAATGTGATGAGTCCTTCCTATAGCTTAAGTCACTTTTGACAACTGCACTAGTACTTAGGGGTCCTGACTGGACATTGCCATTTCGCATTCATATAGATGCTTTAGACTATGTTGTAGGTGTTGTCTTAGGAAAGAAGACTAAAAACCTTGAAAATGCAATCTATTATATCAGTAAGACTCTACATGGACTAGAGTTAAACTATACAGTGACTGAGAAAGAATTGTTAGCAGTAGTTTATGCTCTAAACAAATTTTTCCATTATGTGACTGGTTATCCTATCTATGTTCATACTGACCATGCAGTAATTAATTATCTCATGAATAAACCTACCATAACAAGCAGGTTAGCAAGATGGCTCCTTCTTTTGCAGGAATTTGATATAACAATCATTGACAAGCTAGGGAAAGCAAATGTGGTGGCAGACAATCTATCCAGACTTCATCATGCTAAGGAAGATACCACTTTGATAGATGATACATTTCCAGATAAACATTTATTTCATATTGCTATCCAGAATCCATGGTATACAGATATAGCAAACTACCTAGCAGCTAATAGAATGCCAACACATTTCTCTTATAAGGAAAAGAAGCTACTTTTGGAGAAAAGCTTCCATTTCTATTGGATTGATACCATATTATTTTACACTGGACCTGACCAAGTCATGAGAAGATGTGTAAGAGAAGATGAGACATATGACATTCTTCATGCATGTCACAATGAACCATGTGGAGGGAACTTTGTAGAAAAAATAATAGCATAGAAGATTTTGACAACTGGCTATTACTGGCCTACACTTCACAAAGATGCAACAAGTTATACAAGAAAGTGTGAGAAATGCCAGAGAATGGGTCGACCAACAAGATCAGATGAAATGCCCTTAAACCCAGAAGTGGTGATAACCCCATTTGATAAATGGGGCATGGATTTTATTGGCCCAATAGACCCTCCATCCAATGGGAAGTCATACATTCTGGTATGCATAGATTACTTGACCAAATGGGTCGAAGTCAAAGCAATGAAACATGCAAGAGATCATAAAGTTGCTGAATTTCTGTATGAAGAAATTTTTACTAGATATGGCGTGCCAAGAGAACTTGTTACTGATTAGGGTACACAATTCACATCCAATCTGATAACAGAGCTCATGAAAGAATATAATATCAGACATCATAAATCAAGCCCCTATCACCCCCAAGCCAATGGACAAGTAGAAGTAACAAATCAGGAAATAGAAGCAATCTTAACAAAGATAGTTCATTTGCATCGCAAAGATTGGAGCAGTAGACTATCAAAAGCCGTCTAGGCAAATAGAACAACATGGAAAACCACCACTGGGTTCACTCCATTTGAATTTTTATATGGAAAAACAGCAATGCTACCGATTGAGTTTGAACACAAGACATTAAGAACAGCACTGGAGTTAAACATTGATCTTCCTACAGCACAGAGAGTGCTTGCTGCATCTCAACTCTTTGGATGAAATGCGCAAGTCTGCCCTGCAGTGCACAGAAATTGTCCAAAAGCAAAGAAAACAGTGGCATGACTCCCATATCAAAAATAACCAGTTCAAATTTGGAGATTGGGCATTATTATATGATTCCAGATTCCAGGAGATACCAGGCAAGCTGCAAGCATGATGGCTGGGTCCCTATGAAATCAGCCATGTATTTACAAATGGAGCAGTCTAGTTGACCATAATTGACCATGTTCAATTCAAGCTACTAGTCAATGGCCATAGAATAAAGTTATATCACCAACCATAGACAAAAGAAGACTTCCTACAGCAATTCAACCAGCTAGTTTTAAAGGATCAATAGGTAATACTTCCTGTAGCAGAGGGTGTCAACCTTCTTCCTGCAGCTCTTCGATAAGTATTCCTTTGAATAATGTTCATAATAAACACTTTATGTTCACATAAAGTTCAAATTCTTTATTCACTTTCTATATTCTTCTTTTTCAACCCACTTCATTTCTTAATCTTCCATCCACCCACAATCCACGTCATCATATCTCTATGGTTTCGATAAAAGGATCGTGTGTTGACGCATGTCAGCACCGTCATTCCACTCTCGCCAAATCTTTCTTGACACGTGCAATGATCAATTAACAGGTACAAGCTTTTCAAATTTATTTCCATTTTTAGCACATGTATTTAGTTGGTTATATTGAATACTGCAATAAATGTATCATTGTCGCCTTCAATCCAGTTTTGTACCTTCTACCAAGTCTGACACGTGCAGACACTTGTCAATATTTTGTAGGGGGTAGGGAAGTGTGCCAATTTCCAAAAATGTCATTTCTATTTACTCATTAGATATTCTTAAATCCTAAAATTTGTACTTTGGCTTTTCCTTAATTAAAATCCAGCTGCCGTGTCACACAAGTGTCAAATTATCGTACCTCTATTCTGAATAAACCCCTAACTGTCAGACTAGATGTGACCTAGTATTAAAACCCACTCTTGCATGAACATTTATGATTCATTCTATTAAAATACATTATTATTGTTCATATCAAGAAACCATAAGATTTATTGTTCATATCAAGAAACTAGAAGAGTTCAAAAGAGGGTCTGTGGGTTTACAAAAACTAGTCTAAAATTTAAAAAAGAAGGTAATTACCAAGAATAGAGCAGAGGTTAAACAAAGCAGAGGTTAAAATTGGTAAAATGGGGGGCCAATTGTAGAAGCATGAACCAGTGGTTCATGGTATTTTACTAGCCAAAATTGAGGCCGTAAGAAGATTCAATGCTTGCGGATGGTTGGGCTATTTCTTAAAATTGACAGAGTTCAATGATGAAGCTGTGGCAGAATTTGCAAACACCTTTGAGGAAGGCCAAGTGATGGTATGGGGGTTGACGGTTGTTGCAATAGAGGAGTGAATAGTAGAAGTGACTGGTTAGCCAGTAGTGGGGGAACATTATCCCAATGCCCATGATGCCAGGTCAGCCAGGGCACAATTCACCCTACCAGGAGACCCTCCATTAGAGATCACTAAGCAGGGATGCAAAAGGATGTCCATTCCTTCACCATACCAGGAATTGGCTAGGCACATTATAAGGTATTTCACCTATGAGGGACAATTCTCTAATTTACATGCACATCATTTTAATCTACCTAGTTATATACAACATAATATTCCAGTGAATGCACCCAATTTTCTATTTAATATGTTGTGCATTAGTGCCGAAGAGACTCAAAAAGGGAAAGACAACTCTGTTACTCACCATGCCTTGATTAAATTACTCATAAAAATATCTCTTAGGGATGCCTCCCCTATGACATGGGTAGAGTTTGTCCATCATAAAACCCTTCAGCCTCGAATTTCCCCTAATGTGCGAATCAACCAAGACAGTGCAACTTCCTTTGACCCAGTTGCTGAGAAAAATACCCAAGGGGCAGAACCTGAAAATTTACAAGAAAATGTGCCTCTAGCTGCTCACATGAGCAATATACCTACGGCCACTAGAAAAAAAGGAAAATGTAAGCTAGAAGGAGAAACTTCAGTTCCTACAGCTCAACCACAAAACCCTCAAGTTTCAAGAAAGAAGAAAATGAAATCAGTTCCTGCAGCTACTACTCCTGCAGCCACTATTCCTACAGCAAAGGAAACAAATAGGGATAGTAAGAAAAATATCATAGAATTTGAGGAAATCCCTATGAGAAGGAGCTCTAGGATGATAGGGCAGATCCCTAAAGTGCCCACCAAAAGCCAGCCCTCTTCCCCCAAGCAATTTAGAGAGGAAACTCCTATCCATGTTGTTCCTGATGACTCTCCCAATCAGCCTGAGATGCCTGACATTCCTCAAAATCTGGAAGAGGAAAGTGGTGATGAAACAAACATATATTAGAATGGCCCAGGAATCAGCCATTAGAATGTTCCAACTCGTGAGGAAGAAACCCTTATAGCTCACCAGCCAGCTTATGCAAGAAATGCTTTTGTTCCCTACAAACAAACTTGGTTGATAAACTTCCTAGAGCAGTCATATAGAGAGCAGGGGAAGAAGGATAATCAGGATGGAAACATTGATTCAATTACCCTGCAAACACTTATCTTCCACTTATATAATAATCATGTAATGACAACCACTCTATGGGGGGAAGAAAAGAAGAAATTGCAGAAAGAAATAACAGAACAAAAAGAGGAAATTGCAGACTTGAAAGATCGGTTGGCAAAATAGAAAGAGAGAATGGAACATGCCCTCAGACTGACTAACTAGGTAATTGCTTGTAGACCTCCACCTAGGGTCTATACTATATGTCTAAAAGAACAATTCCTTCTATTTTAGTTAATGATGACTCTCAAAGATATCAATGCAGAGTTTAAGTCTGCCCAAGAATTCTATGGTTTATACCAGACACTTCCATCTTGGCAGCAAAACCTAATATGTGATTTATACGTGCATAATTTCATCATCCCCACAAAGATTGATTGGAATCCCCTGCCCTGCATTGGGGATATACACCTAAGGGCTTTGATGTCATGGATGCACAATGAAGCCAACTATGATAGACAGTTGGAAAATTACAGAGAGCTTGAGAAAATAGAACCCCTACCATTGAGAGCAGAAAGCAGTCAACCAGAAGTATTCCTAAGGGATTGGTTTAGACTGACATATGGGAATGTCAAGAAGGAAATCAGGGATAAAAATTTTAAACTAAGAGTAGATGTATATGCAGAATATGATAGCATGTCCTATTTTGTCTTCCAAAGAGCCTTAACTGGTGCAAAAAGTAGATGGGGCTGATTATTAGAGGTATTCAAAAGATCAGAACTACACAGCCCCATTAACCTTGAAGAAGCTATTCATCGGGCACCAAAATACATAGCACTTGGTAGGCAAATCAGGTAGGAGCTCTGGTGTCCACTCACAATGCAACCGCCCATGCTCCTGTGGCCTTTGTATGATATCAATGCTACCAAACTTGACAGGCTACAAGAAGATCACAGAAGGGAAGTTTGGGAAAGAATGAGGGGATTCTACTACTCCTTTAAAAGCCAGAGCCGAGGAAGAACTGAAGTTGGCGACTATAGATCAATTTCTAGAAGGTGCAATGCTTGAGGACAAGCATTTGATCAACCAAGGGGCAGATGATAAGGCCAAATTATGCCTTTATTTTGTATAACTTTAAAATACTTTGTTCTAGTTTTTAACAAAACATTTGAGAGTCTAGCTAGTCAAAACTTGTGATAAAAGTCCAGATAGAACTGTTAAACCATGGGTAGATGTTTTTGACATACTTTTCTAATATTATACATATAATGTAGTATTTCATAAAACCATCAGAATATATGTTCTAACATCTGGATATTTAATTTGATTAAGTTTGTTGCATGAATATTTCCACGTCATAACTAACTTGACAGGAGAGAAAGAAGCTGGAGAGTGGTCGACAGTATTCAAAGAAGACCGTTGAAAACTAGCTATGGTAGAGTGATCGTTATAGCACTAGGAAACATGGCTGCTACAATGGAGCCATTATTCCATGATGTGGGGATGTAGTGCACCTATATTCCCTCTATACTTTAGTATGTTGAATTGGTCATCTGAGTTTCATTACCCACACTGCGGGCTGTTGTATTTCCATATTCTTCTCTGGTATGTTTTCAGCAAGATGGTTTTCCTTTCTATTTTGTAATAATGTTCGATCCTCTATATATAGGGATTGGACCAATAGTTTAAAGTTAGATAGAAATCAAAGAAAAGGTTTTGGAAGAATATTGTTTTATTTTCACAGCAATCTATTTCAAGTTCCATGTCTTGTTTCTATGTAATGAGTTTTTGAAATACAATGAAATAGTTCTTGGTTTACATTCTAAGTTAATAGATTAGTAGAATCAAACCAAGGGGGCCCACTTGGGAGGTGGATTAGGTTAGAATAGAATAGATTTCATTTCCAGCATTTCCAGTATTTTCATATAGAACTTACAATTTCTTCCTGCAGCATCGTAAGTTGTGAGTGTTCCTGCAGCATCTGCAAGAATAGTTATAATGGATGTTTTAGGTTGAAATCATAGGTTTAAGTAGAAGTTTGAAATTCTAGCATTCATTCCAGTAATAAGATAAATGTATTCTTTTCCTACAGCACTAGTGTAGGTTTCTTTTATGCATTTTTACCTTTCTACAGCATAAGCAGAATGACTCCTTAAGGAACCTAGTGCACATATCATGCCGACCATTTCAAGTATACGTCCCTGGGTTGACAAGTTAAATGAACCTCCTAATGGGAAAAATAGTCCTTAGATTGAATGAACCATTCCTAAGAAAGGCCTTGAGCATGATTATTACACACCTATTGTGAGGTGGTTCAATAGGCATCAAGGACATAAAAGTTGCCAAACCTTTTGCATGGTACTCCAAGCTAATGCACATGTTTTTGTTTAAGGGGGTAGATTACTTTGAGGAAGAGATGAACTTGAAAAGAATCAAGGATGATGAAGATATGTTGGTACAATTGTGGAATGCAGATATGTCTTGGGATAATAAAGAAGCAAGTTATATCACATGTAATAGATGTTTTTCTGCCAGACTTAGGGCATTATTGTTGTCTAATGATCCTAGAATTCATGTGTCACAATTACAACTTTTGAGGCCAAAGGAATATAGTCAATATCTTAATATAGTACATAATTAGGGTGATATTATTCTTTACCTAGTATCAACAGTGTTCAGAGTTTATGGCTTCAGAGGAGTGCCAAATATATTACCTTACAGAGTGCCTATTAAAATGGGATTAGCATAAATTATAAGGCAGATTGGAGGCCTAAAAGAAGAAGCACTAATAGGAAGAGGGAAAGGAACCATTTTCCCCACAATCATAGCTTCCCATCAATTCATCATCACAAAGGGAGGATGGAAACACTTGCAGACTTATTTGGACCCTTATAATTTGAATATTGCAATATCAAGATGTGTTGATCGAGAAGAATTTATCAAGGATATGTTCAGGGAGAAGACAAAATGCTTAGTGTTGAACCATCATTTCAAATTTCCTGAAGATATGATTAGAAATGAATTTGATCTGATAGAGAAAGAGATCAAAAAGGAAAAATGGCTAGCATACAATAAAAGACTTGATTTTGTGCAGCATTTTGATAAGTTGTGTGATTCTTTGAAATATTTTCAGCCATGGGATAAGAAGATTGATTCTTTAATGGTGATGTTTGAAGACATCATGCAGGCATTGAACCAGAAAAGGGATATCATTTTACAAACAGATCTAGAGAGGGCCAAAGCAATGTTGAGTAGGATAATTCCTATTACGAATGTCCCACCAAGGAAGTATGTGGTATACCAAAGGCGAGAATATAGTATCATCCTGCCAAAAGATGAAAAGACCCTTGATCCAAAAGGGAAAAGGCTACTAGATTCCAGTACTAAATCATTGCCATCCCCAAAAATGAAAAGGGTAGAAGGAGAGCCACAAGAACAGCAACATGAAAAAATCTACTCTCCTTCCCAATCTCCAATACATATAGATGAGCAGGCTATAGCAGAGCAATAGTTACAAATGGGAAATGTTGGACATATATATGTCATAGCCCAAGAGCTACAAGAAGGAATGCTTGAATCTCCAAAATATGTTCAACTGGATCTGACAGTTGCATAATATGCGGGGAAGGAATTAGACCCCTTGACACAACAAGCTAGTGACAAGATTCTTTCTGATGATAGTTTTGTCAAAGCTAGAGCATTTTTTCAATTCTTATGGAGAATCCACATCAATGAATTCAAAGATAAGTGCCAAAAAAAAAAGAGGAACGTCCTACAAGGAGTAAAGAAGAAATTGAGAATGAAATAAAATAGGAAATGATATCCAAGTTTGAGAAGATAACTCTTGAAGAAGGAAGAGAGTTGGTCAAAAAAGGAGTGTTAATACTTCAAGAATGGGACATTGCAGATGCTATTGTTATTGATGTTGTGAGAAAGGAAACCAAAATTGTCCATGCTACTGAGGCAGAGGCAAAACAAGAATCCAAGGGAATAAAATTTAGTGAAGATCATGCAGCCCTCGTTATGTGGAAAGTAAATAAGAAGATACGTAAGACAACTGGTGGAGATGATCATGCTGAGCATGGAGGTAGCCTGCTGGTAAAAAGAGTTGTAGACACTTCAGGGATAGAAGCAGCTAGCCTCACTTTTGGAATCAGAAAAAATCTGCATGAAAGTGGCTGAACAGTAGGAAGAAGAGATTAAAATCCTGGGAGAAAAATTTGAGACAGTTATGAAGGCTTATAATGATGAAGTGATAAAATCTATTCAAAAGGATAAGAACATTTCTATCCTTGAAGGTAAACAAATAGCTCAATTTTATCCTCAATGAATGATTACACAGGGTCCACACCAGCCCTCTTCATCCAGTCCAATTATAACTTATCCCCCTTCTCCCATGCCATCAAGTCCCACTACACAGGTAGACCTGGAATTAGAAAGGGAAAGACCAATTGCTGAGAGGACCAAGTTGGAAAAGTCAAGGAAAAAATGGGATGAAGATTGTGCAACTTTTAAAGAAGTAAAGGCATGGATACAAAAAAGGTATGTAATAAAATACATGCCACTTTCATGCAATGTACTCAGGATTTAATTCCTGCTGCCATTTATTTACAAGGAAAGAAGATTGTCATCATATTGGATGAATTTAATGCAGATAAGGATAAGTGGGATCCAATAATGGATACATGGAAGGGAAAGAGGGTAGAATTGAAATTATTCTATTCTACATCCAAAGAAGAAAATAATGTTGATATCATATTAACTAGCACTTATAAATGCTTTAAATTATTAATGGACTTAGACATCAAGAGGAGCATTATTTTGAGGAAGGTAGAAACTTTGAGGAAGGAATATTCAAAGGAGCATTATGAGATGTTTCCTAACCTGTTCAAGAAGAATGGTGAAATAAAAAATGAAGCATTATGGATGAGGAAGATGAATGAGGCATTGGCAATAAGGACCAATAGTGTTATTACTTTGGAAAGCACACTTTTGTTTGTCCAAACTGTTGAAATCATTAATAAAGCCAGGTCATTCTTTGAATTTTGGAAAGAGGAAGTTGAGAAAGCCAATGTCAGCTGGAATGAAATCAACAACAAGAAGAATGAAGTCATCAGCTTCACTTGGCCAAGTGATGAGTTGTATGCATCATGGAAGGACAGATATAATGCAGTTGATCAAGGAGAAGGTGATAATGTGTAGAAGACAAGTGGAAGTGCTTCCTAATTCTTGAATAAGAAAGACAAAGGTAAAATATCCTACATCAATAAAATCAAGGACAACAAATTCTAGATGGCAGTTGTTAAACCACCTTAAAGCAGTTACAAATACCCAGGTGGTCAGAAGATAAAATACTTTGAATATATTGTAACAAAAGTGGTTATCACTTCACTTGCTATTTTGTCTTTTTCTTGAGTCATTTGTTTTGTCCTCATTCCAATTGATATGTAGCTTGTTGCAATCCTATTCTATAAAAGGATTCCCAAGATCAATGGAAGGGGTTAGAAAATTGAGATTGTAATCATTTTGCAAGGTTTCAGTGAGGGAAATATAGTATAAGTTTGTACTAGATAGGTGTAATAATCAGAAAAAAAAAATTTGAAAGATCTCTTGCAGATTATTGAAGAGGTTATCTCTGAGTACATCTTGTATACTGGAATATGATTCTCTAAACTTAATACAAAGATCTAGATTCCAATCTCTCCTATGTCATATTGTCTTGTGAGTTATGAATTTTCTAATTTATTAGCATAGAATTTCTCTATGTTTATGTACTTATTTGAGAGTTTTGATCAAGGATCAGATTAAATGATGCTCTCATTAATACATATATTTATCTGACATATGCTAGGATTCTATGAATAGTTTGGGTTTGGTATATTTGTGTTTATGGCCTAGAATCTTTGATGAATATTAATTTCAATATATTGTATTTGAGTAAGAGAGTAACCCAATGGATAAAGCATTGATCTAAAACTGATAAGTTCTTTATTATTGCATATCTAGTTGCATAATGGCTATGTTTCTATATAAAAAAAAACATAAATCCATTAAGTCTATATTTGTATAAGTTTGTTGTGAGTTCCTATCTCATGCTCTGTTTTATGGTTGATGTTCAGTTGGTAATTAGCCAGTTATCTAGTATCTCCCGATTATGTTGAGTTGTTGTGAGATTACTTCTTTGATGAATACCATATAGAAATATGTAAAGGTATTATAGGGAATCCCGCCCTTGGTATAGAAGAACCTAAAGAGTAGAAGTATTGTAAGAGTGCTTGTTAGTTGGTCATTTTCTTTCATGGAGTAATATTTGGAGTTGTCTTCTTTATAAAACTAGTCAGATGAAGAAGAGGTTGTTGTGTTTTTGTTGCAGCATAAAAAGTAACCAACAAAATGGTGACTCTGCTGGGGCACATGGAATAACATTTCAATAAGTGAGTAAGTTTTTTCAAGTTGAGCTAGACTCCTGGCCTACTTACTTATTATACCAATTAGTTGACCATTAAAATACAGAGTTTATCTTTATGTGTCCCAGTGATTTATATTACCATTATAAATGTATTGAGATAGTGCTTAGACCCTTGTTGTTATCTGTTAGCCTCTGAAGTCCTTTCATAGAGAAATATTTATTACTCAGAGTTAGTGTGTATTTTCCCAGCTAATTGTTGGGTGGTGACTCGAAGGAATCTCTGCATCAATGCTAAGTTATAATCATTTGATACACCATTATCTAACTATGAGTTATAAAAATACCAGATCCAGGATGAAGAATCATCCTGAGAATGATTTGGAAAGTCAAATTTCATCTACCTCCAGAGTCGGGCAATCAATGAATAGAAATGTTGATGGAACTACTCCTCAAGCTTGGAGACAAAGAAGGAACATAATAATAGACACTCCTATCCCCCCAAATCCAGAAAGAGATACTATAGAAATTGAACAAGATACATAGCTGAGATTGGGAGTATATGGTGAGTATTACTCTCAAAGTGAGAGAGCTGATGATGGATCAAGGTATGATAGGAGGATAGTCCATGAAAAAACCCAAAGACATCAAACAAGGTCAAAATCTAAAAGCATAGGCAAAGAGAATAGGAATGCCCCTAGTGATCTAAGCTCTCCCTCATCTAAAAGACCTCATTCCCATCATTGCAGAAGAGAAAGAACTATTATGGAGGAAACTTCATAATCTGAAATAACTCTCATAGATTTTGAGGATATTTTTGAAGAAGTAGGTGAACTGGGAAGAAAGATCCAGGAGTAGATTTCCTTAAGACAAAGAATAGAAAGATAGAAAGAGGAGAGAATCATACATGCTCATATACAATCCAAATAATTAAAAAGGCAATTGCAATATTTAGAAGCAGTAAATGCTACTATTATACCAAAAAAACTTGAATATGAACCTGTTGTCCACCAGTTGTATGATACATAGAAGACCAAGGACAAAGGCAAATAGAAAGTAGCAGTAATTGAAATATATCAGCCAATAAATAAAGGGAATGCAGTGGATCCCATGACTAAATGGGATACTGATTTGGAGAGAGCCAAGAGAGAAAGGGAGATCATAGCCAAAGAATCAGAGAAGGCTGAATTGGAAGCCTCTTCTCATGAGATGAAAAAGAAAATTTAATTTCTTAGGAAAACCTCTAGTCCTCCTCCTGTTGTTACTAATGCTAAGTTGTCTTTAAATTTAGGAATGAACCTACCACCACCAAATGGTCCCAGAAATGCTACTACATCAAATTTTTTAGCATCAAATGTTCAAGGTACTAATTCATCTCAAAGAACACCTATCTATAGAGAGAGGTGTAGGTAATTTATCTTCCTTGGTATTCATGGATATCCAAATGAAATTCCCAAAAATATTAGAGATAAGCTCCCAAGGTTTGTTGGTAACAATGTTATAACATGTGAGGAGCATTTAAAGAATTTCATGGATATGCTGGATGATTATGAGACTGGGCATGATCAAATTATTTGTTCAATCAGTCAGGGACTGGTTTAGAGGGTTGCCCCATGATTTATTGGATATATGGATGAAATGAAAGAATGTTTTAGAGATCAATATGGTGATAAAACTAATGAATGTTTCATGTTGAATGAGTTTAACAATATAAAGAAGAACTCAAATGAAGTGGTGGAGTTCAACATTAGATTCCAAAGAGAAATGCACAAGTTGCTTCAAGTTGCTACTTATCTTAATGTTTTTGATGCAAATATGGGTTACCTTTTAAGGGATAAGAACCCTAAAAATATTAGAGAATCATATAAGGTATCAGTAAATATTTAGACAAATAGAAGGCTTTGAGGAAAAGTGGGTAGGAGAGAAGATTGGAAACCAACCAGGTACAATAAGAGAGAATTAGATAAACCTTTGAATACTAAATCAAAATAATATGATAGCCTTAAGTTGATTCTAAATACCTTGAAAGATTTAAAACCTGGAGAGAGTAGTAACAATAAGATTTCACACAATGATAATCCTTCTTATGGCAACTTCAATAGACAGTCTAGGATGAAAAATTATCCTTACACTACTCCATGGAAGCATGGGAAACCCGTTATTCCACAAAAGAAAGATAAATTTGATGAGAAAAATCTTGACCCTCTACACAAAACCATTGTGAACATGTGCAATGATAATCATTGGTGTGTGGCTTTCCAATCCCCTCATAATCCTGATTATTATGTTATTGCTGCAAGAATCTCTACAAGTGAAGATCAAGAAAATAATGAAGAGGAAGCATATGATGATAGTGGTTGTGCCATGACTTCCTCACATGTTTGTGATGAAACATATTATCAGCGTGATGGTTCTGACATACAAGACTGGGACATTGATAATATGAGATTTAATGTAGAGGGATGTGATGAGACCCCTATCCTTAGAAGACCATCTGATGAAGAAATTTCTGAAATCACAGCAAACATGATTGCACAAGCAAGGGGCAACTATAATTTAAGAAACAGAACAGTTGGAAGTGCAGATAGAAAACCTGACAGTACTTTTATTAAAGATACTGGTCAAAAAAGGAAACAAGCCTACTGGTCCAAATTTTTATAAAGAAAAGGTAAAAACACCATAAAGTTCCATGCCTCATCCTAAAAGGGAGCATAAGCAACTTAAAGGGGATGAATTCAAACTGGCTTCTCAAGTAGAAGATGAGGATTATATAAATCAAAGAGATTATATAAATTAAAGATCAGATCTATCTAATATGAAATACACCCCTGTGGATATGGGGCAACTCTTGTCTCAAATAACTGTTAAGGTACCTCTGTTAGAAATGATGAGGATAGGAGAGCATAAAGAGAAGGCTTTAACATGGATGAAGGGTGTTAGTTCAACTAAGATTTTGGGACCAGGGGCAAGTAAGAAAATGTTAGACACAAAATACAAAGCCACAAGGGAATCTAATGAGCTTGTGTCAAATATTCCTCAAATTTATTTGGATACCAATATTGTTGGTACTACTACAGAAACTATACATCCCTTTTTCTTAAAATTGTTGATAAATGGAAAAATGTTAAAAAATTGTATGATTGACTCTGGGGCATCTAGTATTGTCATGTCTGCAGAAGTTATGAGATCAATGGGATTGAAGGTAGATACACCACATAGGAGGTGTCAATCTATGGATTCTAGAGAAGTACCTATCATTGGAACCATTAAGGCATTGCCTTATAAATTGGCATCTTTCGCAGGCAAAGTATTAACAATGAGTGTGTTGGTTGTAGATATTCCCCTCCATATGGAATGTTGTTATCAAGAAAATGGAGTGCATCAATGGGGGGAAGAATTTAGTGTGATCTGTCATTTGCCACTTTCAATATTGATGGTGAGAACATTAAGGTATCAAGAGAGACTATGACTCCTCATATGATTGAGGAAGATGATAATAATATGAATTGTTTCTTTGATACTGAGATGGGATCATTTCAAGTGCAGGAAAAGAAAGTTGCAAGAAAATTACAACCTATACTATTTTCTGAAGACAAAACTAATTTATCTGAACAAATTAATTTATGGGTAATTTATTTTTATGGTGCTAGTTCTAGGGAGGGGGTTGGTGCTGGAGTTTTGTTGATATCTCCCTCAAGAAGGACTTTCAAATTTTCATTTAAATTGTTATTTACATGTGAAAACAATGTGGAAGAATATGAAGCTTTGTTGATTGGTATGACATTGGCTGCCAGACATGGAATTAAATGTCTCAGAGTCATTAGAGACTCTGAACTTGTAGTGTCTCAGATTAAGTCTAAATATGCTTCAAAGAATCATAGGTTGACACAATACATAAATGTAGTCTGGGATGAACTTGAAAACTTTGATGCATTTGGTATTGACCAGATGGACAGAAGCCAAAATAGAATGGTAGACTTTCTTGCAAACATAGATTTGAGGCCAGAAGAATCTCTGAAGTAGAGGTTCAATCTAGGCCCTCAATACCTGATAATGTGGAAAACTGGCAAGTCTTTAATGATGATGTGGACATTCTTAGATTCTTACACTATGAAGCAGAATTTGGAAACAAAGAAATTGATTTTAGTGGTTATGTAGAGACTTTGGATAGAAAAGATACCATTTTAGGCAAGGAAGTGTTAAATCTGAAATCAAATAAAGTACCAAAAGGGCTAGTTGTGCTAGAAAGAGCTTTTGATAATAAGGACAAGCCATTTGTTGTAAAAAATGTAAATAAGCCTGAAGATTTGGAAGAAGCAAATGTAGGAACAAGTGATGTTCCTAAAAACATATCTATTGGAAGAAAGATGTCACCAAAAGTAAGAGATGGCCTGATTCATTTGTTGAGTAAATACAAAAGGGTCTTTGCATGGACATATGATGATCTAAAAGCATATAATGAGGAGTTGTTTCAACATGAGATTCCTTTGAAAGAGGATGCCAAACCTTTTAGATAAAAGAAAAGACCCATAAATCCCACACTAAGGCCCAAAATGGAACAAGAATTAATGAAGCTGAAAGAGGTAGGGATCATTAAACCCATCAAACATTCTGCTTGGGTTTCCAATTTAGTTTTTGTCAGGAAGAAGAATGGAGATATCAGACTGTGTGTGGATTTTAGGAATCTAAATATATCATCCCTCAGGGATAACTATGCTCTCCCAAATATGGAAAATATGTTACAAAGGGTTAATGGTTGTGAATTAATGTCCATGATGGATGCATTTTCAGGTTATAACCAGATAATGATCAAAGAATCAGACCAGTTTAAGACTGCATTGACTACACCATGGGGGACATATGTTTACATTAGGATGCCTTTTGGCCTAATAAATGTTGAGGCCACATTTCAAAGAGCCATGGATGTTTCTTTCTCAAATTTCCTACAGAAATTCTTGGAGGTCTACCAAGATGACCTTACACCATATTCTAAGAAGGAGGAACAACACCGTGAATACTTAGAAAAGATTTTTGTAAGAGCTCTTGAATTTGGGATTTCTCTGAATCCCAGGAAATGCACTTTTGGAGTAATAAAAGGTAAGTTATTGGGGCATATTTTTTCCAAGGAAGGGGTTAGAATTGACCCAGATAGGGTAGCTTCTATTGATAAGGTGTCACTCCCAAGAAATGTCAAATGTATTCAATATTTCTTTGGTCAAGTAAACTTTCTCATGATGATTTGTCACAAATTTTGCTGAGAAAAGTATGCCAATTTCTAAAATGCTAAAGAAAGATGCAAAAATGGAATGGGATGGAGAAGCCACCTAGTCTTTCCAAGAGATAAAGCAAGATATCAAGGATGCCCCTATCCTAAGAACTCCTGACCATTCAAAACATATGAATATTTTTTTATTTGCATCATTTCATACTATTGCTACTGTCTTGTTACAAAAATGAGGAAGGGTTTGAATAGCCTATTTATTTCTTCAGCAAGTCCTTACAAGCTGCAGAACTAAAATATGATATAAATGAGAAGCAAGATTATGCACTGGTAAAAGTGGTTAAAGCTTTTAGATTTTATTTAATAAGTGCAATAGTAGTTGCTTATGTACCCTTGGGAGCAGTAAAGGACATCTTCACCCAACAAGAGTTGTCAGGTAAAAGATGCAGATGGATCAACAAGATCCAGGAGTTTAAAATTGAAATAAAAATCACTAATTTGGTCAAAGGAATGGGATTAGCCAAGTTGATGGCTAACACAAACTTGGATGCAAACCATGTCAATGACCTAGAGGAAGAACAAAGACCTTTTATCTGTAACCTTGACCACTGTGATTGGTATAAGAATATTATTTATTACTTATAGTGAATGAACTATACATAAGGGGATGGATGAGAACAAGAAGAGAACTTTGAAGCTACAGGCCATCAATTTTTCCCTTATTAGAGATGAGCTATGGTGGAGGGATCCTAAAGGGATTCTACTAAAATGTGTTGATAAAGAGAAAGCAGAAAAGATTCTACAAGAAATGCATAATGGAGTATGTGGTGGCTGTAAATCAAACATTTCATGCTTTCATGGTTTAGCTTAGTTCACACTTAAATTTTTGGAGCATAAACGATTTACCTTGTGTCTTTTGTGTTTGGTGCGCTTGCACAATCTGTTAGCTTAAACACCCTTTATTTTTAGAGAGGTCTGTCCAGGGGATACGCTTCTTCCTTGGAGGATGACCTCAAACTGGGAAATCCTTCCGACCGGTATATAAACAAGGCGCAAACCAAAGTTCCGTCTATATCTAGCCAAGCTCGGGCGAGGTGTATTGATGATAGTCTAGATCGGGTGAATATCCCTAAGGAGCCAGCGTGATCAATTAGGCTCTTAAGTGAGTCACACACGTACAAACTGATTGGAGAGACACCACAGATTCTGAATACAACCTTGTTAAAATAGAAACCCACCCGATTTACCTCCGAACAGGTATCTTGTTATAGTGCAAGGGGTTGCAAAATTTCCCCCCAAGATCCCCAACATATGTGTCCCAGGGTATTTGTGTAGTGAAAGAGATCTTCACTCCATGGAAATAATACCTAGAAAAGGCAAAAACACGGGCACCTACAACGTGGACCTTCGTGTCCTAGTAGCGTGACAATGGCTATGTGAGCTGACGAACATTCAAGAATTGGGCCTATAACATTATATTCTGAAGCCAGATTGACTTAGATTAAAACTGCTTGTTCGTTGTTGAGACCTCGTAAAAACATGGCAACTTGAAAAAGTTGTAGAACATACACACTCTTGCGATCTT
>MU228157.1:2722264-2740390 GCA_018584345.1 Thuja plicata | reverse complement strand
CTCTTACATGTGCATTTATTGGGCCTCCAAGTTCATAAATGAACCTTGTCCCCCCCTCTCTCTCCCATTCTTCTATAAATAGAAGCCTGTTTTGAGAGCAAATAAGCCTTCTTGTGAGATCAAATTTACATTGTTATGCTGCTATTTTTATCATAGGATTACATGCTATTTTCATTTCATAACTAATTGTTAGTGTTATTTCATCATTTAGAGTAAACTTGCATGCTTTTACATCATTTAGCTTATTTTGAATTAAATCCTTCATACATAGGTTGTATTGGTCACTGTTTCATCAACATATTCTGAGGGCTGATATGTTGGTGGTCATACTCTTCCTACGTTAGAAGGCAATAGATCGGTTTTAGAGGGTTTTATATGTTTTTCGTGTTTTTACTAACCCCATAGTGCTAAAGTAATGATCTATTGAAGTGTTTGTGTCAATCTAACAGGTACCCATTATCACACTCACAGTGGCCATTATATGGCCAAGACCAATGCACATAAGGTTCTAAGAGTAGGATTCTAGTGGCCAATTATCTTTAAGGATGCTCATCGACTGGTTAAAAAATGTGATGCTTGTTAGCGTTTCTCTGGTAAATTAAAATTCTCAGGTAATGTACATCTCACACCAGTGGAAGTTCAAGCCCCTTTTCAACAATGGGGTATTGATTTTATAGGGGAAGTAGCTACTAAATCTAGCAAAGGGCATGCATGGATAATTGTAGCAACTGACTACTTTATTAAGTGGGTTAAAGTAATTCCCACTAAAAGAGCAACCAATAAAGTAGTAATAGATTTTTTGTTGAAGAACATAATCACCAGGTTTGGGTTTCCAGAAAAAATAATATTAGACAATGCAATGTGCTTCAAGTCTGAGGAGTATATGAATTTTTGTGTTGAATATGGCATTTAAACATCTTACTCTGCATCTTACCATCCACAAGGAAATGGTCAAGCAGAATCAACAAACAAAATTTTGCTTAAGATCATTAAGAGAGTCTTGGATACAAATAAGAAAGCATGGGATTCACAGCTAATAATGGTTGTCTGGGAAGATAGAGTGACATCTAAAAATGCCATAGGATGTGCACCTTTTGATTTAGTATATGGGATTCAGGCAAGACTATCTCAGAATAATCTAATTCAAATGTACAAGTTTGTCCAATTATATGATGATGATAATGACAGTGATATGCAGTTGAGAATTAATGACCTAGTTGAATTGGATGAAACCCAGAGGGAAGCTTCTGTGAAAAATGCTAAACTTCAATTACAGGCAAAAAACTTGTACGATAAAAGGGCAGTATCAAGACAATTCTATGTGGGATATTATGTGTTAATGTGGAACACCAGATTGGAGGATAAAGGTAAACATGAAAAGTTTGAACCAATCTAGCTGGGACCATATATTGTCCATGAGAGGTATGGGCAAAATTCTTATTTATTGAAATATCTCACTGATAATTTTCTATAATTGCAATTTCATGGATAGTTCTTGAAGTTATACTTCTCTTTAAGTCTAATAATCCACGAACAATAGGTTGTGTACATAGTGTGTTTCTGCAGTGTGTTGTTTATGTTCTTAGTTTAGTTTTGCTTTATGTTGTGTGAGTAGGTTAGTTTCTTTCATTTGGTTGGTCTTCTTCCCCTGAGATTCTAAATCCTTGCAATACCTGCAGGAGGTATTCATCCCCAGAAAGAGCCATTGTTAGGTCTAATTAAAAAATTTCTAAACAAATGAAATCCTTGATCTCCAAGTTTCAAGTTAATGTCATGTGTAAATTTTGAAACCCTTGTTTTAATCTTCAAGTGTAAGTCTTGTTTTAAACCCTAAGTGTTAGAGCGGTTTCTATTTTTGCATTACCTTTTTCATCACTTAATTTATGTGTCTACCCATGTGTTTATTAAATGGGGCCATGTTCAATAGTTCCTAAGTCTCTAGCACTTTAATATTTCCTAAGTTTTAGAGCCTGCAAGTCCTTTATTCATATTAAATCATGTGTCGGGAAAGTTCTTTTTGATCCAATGGTTCACGCATTCCTGTAAGATGAAGATGATAAAGCTCTTTGCTTTAAGGCATTGCTCCATGATGCCACATGTATCTAGCATGTCTAGCTGTAGTTAAAATACAAATCATAAGATCATCGTAGATCCTGTTTGATCTAACGGCCCATGCTTTGCCTTAAAATGAAAGATGAAGGAAGTTAACCTTTGAGTCTTTGCATAGTAATGATGCATGTCCAAGTGGGTCTGAGCATTGTTATAAATTTAAATTTAAATAGAAGAGAAGTCAGATCTGATCCGACGGTGGTCGCAAAGCCTCACAATAAATATGCTGGTGAAATAACCATTGAGGGAATGCATCGTTGTGACACATGGAAAATAGCGGGCCCAACATTATGATAAATAATTACATAAATCAGTGGCATCTTCAAATAGATCTAACAGTGGGCATTAAGCTTCAAACACTATATGAATGGATTTTAAGCATTAAAGAAATGCGTTGTTGTGACGCATGTCCCACTGGGCAAGTTTAGACCGCGGTTGGTAGATAGCTGGTTGACTAAAGACAAGATAGGTTAATAAAGATATAATGGCTGGCGTAAAGCCTCAGATCAAAAGTAATGTGGATTTAACCATTGAGGCATTGCACGGTGCCACCACATGTCTCTGCGGGATCATAGTTGCAGGTTGTAAAGTTTAATAAAGGTAGTAAATATTATGACGATTGAATAGCTAGTGTTAAGCCTTGAACATAAAGTGATAGATGTTTAACCTTCAAGGGAATGTATCATAGTGATGTGTGTCAAAAGTTATGGGACCCTCTGGCAATGTAAAGTAAGGTAAAGTGCAAGCAAGTATATAAAGATCTATCTGTGGGCATAAAGCCTCAGATCAAAAGTGTTTGAAACATAACATTTGAGGTAATGCACCATTTTGATGTGTCTAAGGAGATGAATGTTTTAAAGGACTTTTCTATGGACTATCTGATGTAAAGGAAATTTGTCGAGATCAATGGTTATGTTTCAAAATGCTAAAGTAACAATTGTGAACCGTTACCCATGAGATTTTGAACTCAGATGAAGTAATGGTGAACGTGTGTTTCTTCGCAGTGAAAATTTAATGCTCAGAGATGATGGGATTTTTATTTGATTGATCAATCAAGTCTTATTTTGCATAATTATCAAATTTTTCGAGCAAAGCAAAGTTGCAGCGATCGCATTCAGATTTTCAAGCTATCTGTAAAACGGGTAATTTTCTGATATTCATGTTTCTGAGTTCTGAGAAATTTGGAGAAATACTAGGGTTTGTAGTAAGAGGGTTTTATTCTTGAAATTTTCAATTATTAGACTGTTAAACCCTAAATTCAAGATGCCTCCCAGAAGAGAGTTTAAAGGGAAAATATACTACAAGGAGAGAAATGTGTGTGATGACTTGTTACAGCAATTCACTAGGTCAGCTAATGATTCAACAAAAATCAAGGAAGTCATTCCCAAAACCCCATGTTTGAAAATTGGTGAGGGTCTGTCTGATTTGGGTAAATGGTTTAGAGATGCCAACATAGGTATGAGTGGTCTGGCTTTGTTCAAAGTAGTATTCGGCCAGAGAAATGTGTTTTCCCTAAACAATTATGTATGGCAATTTGATGTAGGAAAATTAGTGTTGCCTGGACTTTTTATGGACATAGACATGCTTATGCAGGTACATGACAAGTATGACAGCATAGCTAGAGTGGTCAAGGAAAAGAATGGACACATTATGATCAGTGTGACTACAGAAGAAATTAGAGAAGTGTTTAGGTTAAATGATGAAAATACCCCTATGGATAAGATTGACTTCAGTCAGTTTAAAGAAATATATCAAGCTCAAAGGAACTATCTTAGAGGTGAACCCTTGAAGGAATTTTTTAACAAAGTTGGGGACTTGATTATGGTAGGGCCAAACACCCAAGAACCTTTTAAACTTGATTACTTTACTCAAAAATATAGAGGAGTATATAGGGCTCTTTGTAAAATCTGTTGGGATGATGAAGAAAAGAAGATGTCCATCCATTATATGTTCATGATGGTAAAGATCTTGCATCGTCATTTAGCAATAATTTTTTATTATGCTCCATACATTACAGACCTAATTCATGAGGGGTTGATAGGCATCAAGGACAAAAAATTTGCCAAACCTTTTGCATGGTACTCCATGCTGATGCACATGTTTTTGTTTAAGGGGGCAGATTACTTTGAGGAAGAGATGAACCTAATGAGAGTCAAGGATGATGAAGATATGTTGGTACAATTGTGGAATGCAGATATGTCTTGGGATAATAAAGAAGCAAGTTATATCACATTTGATAGATGTTTTACTGCAAGAATTAGGGCATTATTGTTGTCTGATGATCCTAGAATTCCTATGTCCCTATTACAACTTTTAAGGCCAAAGGAATATAGTCAAGATCTTAATATAGTGCATAATTGGGGTGACATTATTCTTTACCTAGTATCAACAGTGTTCATAGTTTATGATTTTAGAGGAGTACCAAATATATTACCTTACAAAGTGCCTGTTAAGATAGGATTAGAAGTTATTATAAGGCAGATTGGAGGCCTACAAGAAGAAGCACTAATAGGAAGAGGGAAAGGAACCATTTTCCCCACAATCACAGTTGCCCATCAATTCATCATCACAAAGGGAGAATGGAAACACTTGCAAACTTATTTGGATCCTTATAATTTGAATACTGCAATATCAAGATGTGTTGATCTAGAAGCATTTACCAAGGATATGTTCAGGGAGAAGACAAAATTATTAGTGTTGAACCATCAGTTCAACTTTCCTAAAGATGTGATTAGAAATGAATTTGATCTAATAGAGAAAGAGATAAAAAGGGGAAAATGGCTAGCATACAAGAAAAGCCTTGATTGTAGCATTTTGATAAGTTGTATGATCCTTTGAAAGATTTTCAGCCATGGGCTAAGAATATTGATTCTTTAATGGTAGTGTTTGAAGACATCATGCAGTCATTGAACTAGAAAAGGGATATCATTTTACAAACAGAACCAGAGAGGGCCAAAGCAATGTTGATCAGGATAATTCCTATTAGGAATGTCCCACCAGGGAAGTATGTGGTATACAAAAGGAGAGGATATAGTACAATCCTACCAAAATCTGAAAAGACCCTTGATCCAAAAGGGAAAAGGCCACTAGATTCTAGTACTAAATCATTGCCATCCCCAAAAAGTCAAAGGGTAGAAGGAGAGCCACAAAAATAGAAACATGAAAATATCTACTCTCCTTCCCAATATCCAATGCATATATATGAGCAGGATGTAGAAGAGCAATTGTTACACATGGGAAATGATGGACAGATATATGTCACAGCCCAAGAGATACAAGAATGAATGCATGAAGCTCCAAAACATGTTGAACTAGATCTAACAGTTGTAGAATATGTGAGGAAGGAATTAGACCCCTTGAAAAAATAGGCTAGTGACAAGTTTCTTTCTTATGATATTTTTGTCAAAGCTAGAGCATTTTTGTAATTCTTATGGAGAATCCACATAAATGAATTCAAATATAAGTGCCAACAAAAGCAAGAGGAACATCCTACAAGGAGTAAAGAAGAATTTGAGAATGAAATAAAATAGGAAATGATATCTAAGTTTGAGAAGATAACTCTTGAAGAAGGAAGAGAGTTGGTCAAAAAAGGAGTGTTAATACTTCCAGAATGGGACATTGCAGATGCTATTGTTTTTTATGTTGTGAGAAAGGAAACCAAAACTATCCATGCTACTGAGGTAGAGGAAAAAAATCATCCAACGGAGTAAAATTCAGTGAAGATCATACAGCCCATGTTATGTGGAAAATAAAAAAGAAGAGTCGTAAGACAACTGGTGGAGATGACCATGTTGAGCATGCAAGTATCCTACTGGTAAAAAATGGTGCAGACACTTCAGGGATAGAAGAAGCTGGACTCATTTTGGAATCTGAAAAATTGAGCATGAAATTGGTTGAAAATCATAAAGAAGAGATTAAAAGCCTAGAGAAAAATTTGAGACAGTTATGAAGCCTTATAATGATGAAGTGATAAAATCTATTCAAAAGGATAATAAGATTGCTATCCTTGAAGGTAAAAAAATAGCTCAATTTGCTCCTAAAGGAATTATTATACAGGGTCCACACCAGCCCTCTTCATCTAGTCCAATTATAACTTATCCCCCTTCTCCCATGTCATCAAGTCCCACTACACAGGCAGACCTAGAATTAGAAAGGGAAAGACTAATTGTTGAGAGGACTAAGTTGGAACAATCAAGGAAAAAATGGGATGAAGATTGTACAAATTTTAAAGAAGCAAAGGCATGGATACAAAAAAGGTATGCTAATAAAATACATGCCGCTTTCATGCAATGTACTCAAGACTTAAGTCATGTTGCCATTTATTTACAAGGAAAGAAGATTTTCAGCATATTGGATGAATTTAATGCAGATAAGGATAAGTGGGATCCAATAATGGATAGATGGAAGGGAAAGAGGGTAGAATTGAAATTATTCTATTCTACATCCAAAGAAGAAAATAATGTTGACATCATATTAACTAGCACTTATAAATGCTTTAAATTATTAATGGACTTAGACATCAAGAGGAGCATTATTTTGAGGAAGGTAGAAAATTTGATGAAGGAATATTTGAAGGATCATTATGATATGTTTCCTAACCTATTCAAGAAGAATGGTGAAATAAAAAATGAAGCATTGTGGATGAGACAGATGAATGAGGCATTGGCAATAAGGACCAATAGTGTTATTACTTTGAAAAGAACACTTATGTTTGTCCAAACTGTTGAAATCATTAATAAAGCCAGGTCATTCTTTGAATTTTGGAAAGAGGAAGTTGAGAAAGTCATTGTCAGTTGGAATAAAATCAATAGCTAGAAGAATGAAGTCATCATCTTTGCTTGGCCAAGTGATGAGGTGTATACAACATGGAAGGACATATATAATGCAATTTATCAAGGAGAAGGTGATAATGTGTAGAAGACAACAAGTGGTAGTGCTTCCTAATTCTTGAATAAGATATAAAAAGTTAAAAGATCCTACATCAATAAAATCAAGGACAAAAAATTCCAGATGGCAGCTGTCGAACAACCTTAAAGTAGTTACAAATATCCTAGCGGTTAGAAGACAAAATACTTTGAATATATTGTAACAAAAGTGGTTATCACTTCACTTGTTATTTTGTCTTTTTCTTGAGTCATTTATTTTGTCCACATTCCAATTGATTTGTAGCTTGTTGCAATCCTATTCTATAAAAGGATTCCCAAGATCAATGGAAGGGGCTAGAAAATTGAGATTGTAATCATTTTGCAAGGTTTCAATCAGGGAAATATAGTATAAGTTTGTACTAGATAGGTGTAATAATTAGAAAAAAAGTTGAAAGATCTCTTGTAGATTATTTAAGAGGTTATCTCTGAGTACATCTTGTATACTAGAATATGATTCTCTAAACTTAATACAAAGATCCAGATTCCAATCTCTCATGTGTCATATTGTCTTGTGAGATGAATTTTTTGATTCATTAGCATAGAATTTCTCTGTGTTTATGTACTTATTTGAGAGTTTTGATCAAGGATCATATTAAATGATGCTCTCATTAATACATATATTTATCTAACATATGCTAGGATTCTATGAGTAGTACGGGTTTGGGATATTTGTGTCTATGGCCTAGAATATTTGATGAATATTGATTTTAGTAAATTGTATTTGAGTTAGTGAGTAGCCCAATGGGTAAAGCACTGATCTAAAACTGATAAGTTCTTTATTTTTGTATATCTAGTTGCATATTGGTTGTGTTTCTATATAAACAAACATAAATCCATTAAGTCTATATTTGTATAAGTTTGTTGTGAGTTCCTATCTGATGCTTCGTTTCATGGTTGATGTTCAAATGGTAATTAGCTAGTTATCTAGTATCTTCTGGTTATGTTGAGTTGTTGTGAGATTACTGCTTTGATGAATACCATATAGAAATATCTAAAGGTATTATAGGGAATCCCCCCTTGGTATAGTAGAACCTAAAGAGTAGAAGTATTGTAAGAGTGCTTGTTAGTTGGTCCTTTTCTTTGATGGAAAAATATTTGGAGTTGGCTTCTAGTCAGAAGAAGAAGAATTACAACATAAAAAGTAACCAGCACAAATTAGAGCACCCAATCAGTAGTGCGGGATGTTTCAGATTCATTTTCTATATAGACATGAATCAAGTGGACCCATCTAAAAAGTGATACAAGTTAAGTAAACTAACAAGTGAGGCCCACTAAAATTCAACCCAAAAAGTAGAGCATATAACTATAGGGAGGATAAGAGTAATCAGCCATCGACCACCTCCAATTAAAATGCAATGTACCAAATGTACAAGATCAGAGCCGATCCACCCAACTTATTTTTAAGTAAACACAATGATACTAAATAATGTTACTGTATTTAATCAATCAGACGTCTATGTGGAGAGGTGGAATTCCAGAAAAGGACTACGATCATTCAACTTTATGAATTATCCTAGCCCCATTGAGAACTTCACAATTTACACATAAAAATATGAGATAGAGGTACCAAATTCATATGTCCAAATGAGTCACAATGCCTCAAGGATATAAATTTACTATTGATGTCCACTGAGTCGATTAAGGTGACAGAGTGAAAAACATACCTTGATTAATGAAAGATAAAAAGCCTAAAAATGGGATAAGATAATTCTTGAGTATTCATATTAGATTAGAGACACCATAATCCATATCATCTTAAGTGAATCAAAGCGCTTAGTTTGATGGGCCTTTGCACCTATGCAATCAGAATAGACTTAAAAGTACACATGAATCCCAGATAAGTACGAGAGCATAGCCATAAGTCATTGAATATTAATCCCTTCATATCCCTAACATATGTCAAAATATATTTCAATGAACATGTACATAAGCATAGATAATTGTTGCCTCCTTTAATTATCTATTGATAATGAGTAGAATTATCTATTAAGATACCATTTAGGACACCCCCCACACCCCATCTATTCATTAGATAAAATGACAAATAGAAAGAGGGTCAGCTTCAAACAAGCCAACAGATAATAAGATCCAACTATACATTAGAATGAGTGAAACCACCCTATTGACAACTATCACTTAACCCCATAAATACATGAAAAGAAAGGGGGTCTTAATTATTCAATATAAAAAATAACCAAATATTGTTGTAATCATTGGTACATATACCTTGGATAAGAATACACTTGGTTAAATCATGTGTGAGATATGACCCATATCCACTTCCTTCTACAGGAATGGGTCATCAATAGAGTTGTTGGCCAGAAAATCTGCTACCAATTTTGCTTCCCTAAAACAATGTTTGATTTCAAATGTTTGGAAGAGTGTCAGCTTATTTAGGATCATATCTAGCCTATATTTTAGTTTCCAAGATGAGGTTTGTATAGAGGTAACTATGTTATAGACCACTATTGAGTCTACTTCAATGATGATGTTGGGAATCTTCATGGAGGTGGCAAGGGAAAGACCAAGGAGGAGGGCTTTGATTTCTGCAACATTGTTAGAATCTGGTGGGAGCTTCTTGCAAACTGCTTTGATGATTTCACCTTCAGAGTTTCTAATAATGACCCCAGCTCTGGATATGCCCAGATTTCCCCTAGAGGCGCCATCGTAGTTCAGTTTTATAAATCCAGATGGAATTGACATCCATAAGCTGGGAGATACTAGAGAAGAGGCCAGTTATCATGGATGAAGAAGTCCCATTTAGTAAAATTCTTCCTAGTATTAATTTGTTTAAAATGATAGGAAATCATAACTTCAGAGATTGATTTCTCTATTTTATGTATTACTTGTTCTCATGGAGAAGGATTGCTTCTAAATACTCTCTCATTTCTCGCCAGCCAAATATTCCAAATGATTAAGGAAGGACTGACATCCCAAAGAGGTACAAATGTAGATGATTTGTGCAATGAGGTCCATGCTTTGAAATGATCACATAGATTGAGACCAATATTTGTTGACCATCCTAGTCTTTGGAATAACTAGTACCAAGAATCTTTCACAAAAGGGAAGTGAAGAAAAAGGTGATCAGAGGTTTTCATAAAGTAACCACATAAAGTACAAGGAAATATAGTAGTGATCCCTAGTCTATCTAATCTAGCACCTGTTAAAACCCTATCTTGAATGGCCAGCTAGGCAAAATCACCTGCTTTAGGGAGGCATCAAGGACCCCATAATAGTTTTATAGGCCAGGAGTCAGAAGATTGATGTCGGAAATTAGATTTTTAACCAACCTTGATTGTGTATTGGCCAGAAGGAGAGCCTAGCCAAATGAGCTCTTCTTGAAGAGAAGAGAATAGGACACCCCTTGAAGAGAGTTCCTTCTATAATTCTATTATCAAGTCTATACAATCTCGTAAGATAGGGAGAACTTTCCAACCAGCAAGTCCATCACGGATGTCTAAATAATGGAAAACTCAGTCTCCCCAAGTTTTCTTTAGATAATCATCAAGCGATACTAGTCTCAAATTTTAGACAAGGGGGTATGGCCATTCCATGATACCTCCCAAAACCAAGCTTTTTATCCATCATGTATCGGCCATGAGATGGAGGGTAAGATGAGATCCTGACAAGAGACCATAAAATTCCACATGGCAGACCCGTTAGGAAAAACTAAGATTGTAAATATTATTTCCCTTTCATTGGAGTCAAGATATTTTGACTTCATTAGTTTTGCCCATTTTGAGTTTGGGTTTTGGTATAGTTTCCAAAGTAATTTAGCACCCAAGGCTTTATTTTGCAAAGAAATGTCTCTAATACCCAAACCTCGGATGGGTTTAGGAGTACAAACCTTGCTCCAAGAAATAAGGGGTGTTTTTTTCTTTTGAGAGACATTATCCGCCCAAAGAAAATCCCTCAAGATGGATTATAGTTCATCTATTGATCACTTAGGCATATTAAGTACTGACATTAAAGGTAAATAGGAATAGCATTTAAAACTAATTTTATCATGATTAGTTTCCCGGATAGGGTTAACTATTTGTGTTTCCATGAAATGATACATTAGGAAACTATAGAGATAATCTTGTCAAAAAGTGGTGTTTTTATTAGCCAAAAAAGAAAGGGACTCCAAGGTAGCGAGAAGGGAATTCCCCCATATAGAAACCCAAAAAGTTAAGAAGATGATGATGGACTAATGGGGTGACATTAAAAAAGAAGATTTTAGATTTTTCTGGGTTGATTAATTGACCAGAAGTCATGGAGTAGGTGTTGATGATTTGTTTGATAACCCATGCTTCTATAATGGAGGCTTCTCCAAATAGGAGAGTGTCATCTGCAAACAAATTATGTGTATAGGGATCATTCCCATTGCCAAAGGAAATGCCTTTCCTAGTTCCCAATTTTATAGCATGAATAATTGATCTACTGAGTCCTTCTTCCATTAGAATAAATAGGAAGGGGGACAGGGGGTCCCCTTGTCTAATACCTCTTGATGATGAAAAGAAAACTATGGGGGATCTATTAATAATAATCAATAATGAGGGAGAAATGCAAGCATAGATCCATTTTACCCATTTTTTATGGAAACTAAATTTAGTGAGGACCATTACAAGGAAGTCCCAATATACTCGATCATATACCTTCATCATGTCTAATTTAAGTACCATAGCAAATTTGTTATGCAATCAAGTGGAGTACAAGATTTTGTGGGCCAAAATGGCACCCTTTGGGGTTTCTCAACCAGGGACAAAGTCCCCTTTCTCTTCTGAAATAATTTTTGGAAGAATTTTGGCTAACCATACAGAGATTGCTTTGGTGTAAATTTTGTAAAGAGAGTTGTAGAGTGAGATAGGGTGGAAATCTGTAAAGGCTTCAAGATTGTCTTTTTTGGGATAAGAGTAATCCAAGTATGACTAAGTTCTTTTAGCATGGTCTTATGCGTTCTAGCCTCTTCTAGTGCTAATAAGATGTCATTTCCCATAAAGTCCCAACATTTTTGAAAAAATAGCATGGTCAATCCATCTGGTGTCGGGGCTTTATTAGGGGCCATGGAAAAAAATATCTCTCTAAGCTCCTTTAATGTGAAGGGAGCCATGATAAAAGCATTTTCTACCTCTGAAACACATTTGGGGTGGATTGTAAAATTGTATGGGACTGATAAGACTGCTGCTTGGTTAGAAAATGTGAGAAGAAAGAGACACCTTGTACAGCTATGTCTTTCTCATCTTCTAGATTCCCATTTGAAGATTCAATGTGGATAATTTTATTTTTAAGGCATCTAAGATTAGTGGAGGCATGAAAGAACTTGGTGTTCCTGTCCCCCTCTACAAGCCAGTTTTCACAATATTTGTGTTTCCAATAAATATCTTCTCTAAGTATTATCTCTTCCAAGGCACTCCTAAGCTCCTTTTCCCAAGCAAAGGACTGAGCATCCATACCATTCTGAATGACAAGGTCATTTATCATTGCTAATTATGATTTTAGCCTAGTTTTCTCATGAAAGATGTTCTTGAAGGTATTGACATTCCAGTCTTTCATCTTGATTTTGAGTAGCTTTAATTTCTTGACTAATCTAAAAAATTGTGTCCCTTCCATATAGGGTGAATTTTTTCACCTGTGTTTCAGTAATGGGATGAATTTTTGGTCACGAAACCACATTGGTTCAACCTTGAATGTACCTTTCCACTGGGAAGAAGAATCTGAATCTACTAGTTGGAACAAAATTGGGTAGTGGTTAGAGCCCGAGAGAGGTAAAACTAGAGAATGATAATCAATTTCAAACTAGAGCCATGAATCAAAAATAAGAAATCGATCCAAACATTCTGCAATATTGCATAAATCAACACAACAATTTTTGCAGGTGAACTTACCCACCTTAGGGGATACATCTAACAAATTATTTTCTTGAATAAAATGATTGAAATCTAGCATTATATTAGGAGAGGGAAGAATTCCCCCACATTTTTCATCATTGTTTAAAATAGCATTAAATTCTCCCCCGAAGATGACCAAATCCCCCTTAAGAGTCTTTAACAATCACCAAGAAGGGACCAAAGCTTTTTTTGTCTATGATAGAAGTAGGACCATAAATGTTGAATAACCATAAAGATAGTTTAGTAGAATTTTTCTCTCCTAAGGATAACATCTAATATTTTCTGAAAGTAATTTTTCCCTTAGAGGCTTTATTTGAATTCCAAAAAAACACCAGACCCTCGAAGCACCATCAGAGGGGGAAGTCCAGAAGTTTCCTATTTTCCAAGATGTGAACAATCTTGTGGCAACATCATCAGATAACTTAGTTTCTTGGAGGAGAGAAAGATCAAATTTAGCATTAAGTAGTTGGCTCTTGAAGAGCCTATGCTTATTAGGGGCATTTAAGCCCCAAACATTCCAAGAGAAGATCCTCATAAATTCAGAGGGGAAGTCTCATCTCCCCTCCTTTCATGAGAATTTGTTGGTTTCAGTCTTATAAATAATTAAAATGTATATTATTTCTTTATATTTATTTCTTAGTGTTCACAACATTCAAATTTGTTTATGGAAAAAATTTAAAATATTTGATTAAATTAATTGTTATTTTTTTTAATTCTTCCAATATGTCAATTTCCAAAAAAAGTTCAATTTATATTATAATTTTTAAAATAAATCAATCAATATATTAATCAATATTTATTGATCATTTAACTAATTATTATCTATATATTTCAGGGGCTAGAACTAGTATGTTAATGTTTGTAGCTTCAGTAGTATGATCATTTAGAATACATATAATATATGTTGATTAATAATAATATATTATATTATTATTAATCATATAAAATTTAATATTCAATATTAATATATTATATTATTCTAAATTAATAATTGATTGATGAAACATTATAAGATAATTTAAATTATAATTAATGGGAAGAGGCGTGTCCTTTAAGGACATGCCTCTCTAAAGGAATATATACATAATCAATTGTCATTATATTAATCTCAATAATAATGAATAGACATGTCTCATGAATGGACATGTCTCTCCTAACCTCATTCTCAATATAAATGAAAGAGAGATTGTTGCATTTGGAAAACACATACAACACAAGAGTGCTATTACATTTGCAGTTATCCTAAAACTTAACATGGTATCAGAGCCAGACTCCAAATGTAAGAAAGTAGTGCCTCGATGGTGAATGTGTGACTGTCTTAGAAAATGCAGTCTCATTACAGAGACCATATCTCACAAATACACCATTGGATATTTTTTAATTTTGGATATGTTTGTGACAAACCAATTGTGGAGAATCTCACTAAAGCGATTGGAGATAAAATGTTAGGTTCAAAAGTTATGACCAATTGTGTACGGGTCTATATAAAATTCTTGAAAGGGGCTTTCATTAAAGAGATATATTAAATTATTATGATCATGGTCAAGAATTAACAAATAAGCATGTATTCAAGAAAGGGTGTCTCTTTCTAGAAAGAAAGTATTAATTATAGAGTGTCACCTCTCTTGGAGCAATCAATTCATTTCACAAGAAGACATGAGAATTGTTCAACAATATAAGAGTGGGAATTGTACATTATGGGGGGGAATAATAACCAATGTTTCATTTCCATTTGAACCATCCTTAGTGGGGAGATAATTCAAAGGGGATATGTCTCTCAAATAATATGAGAAGGTATTTTATGATTTTATGTATATGGACATTCATTGACAAGGATTTTGATGCGCAGATAAGTATTTATTATTCTTGAATATTACATTTATCTACTGATTATAGTCTCTCTCATTTATATTTATATATGTACTATAAGAGCTATTTTCCTTGATTCTTTTCTAAGGATGCTCTTGTAGAAAAAGGAGAATTCAGAAGCATCATTGATGAGGAGATCAGATTATTGATATTCAAAGGGAGTTTGAAAGTCCATAACTGTGATTGTATAATTTTAATGGGCCTACCTCCTGTGTACATCATAAGGAAGTGACAACTTCCAAATGATTGTCACTTGTATTTTCAGAAGTTATTGGAAGGTGGGGATCTTACAATAACTTAAATCATGATATACATTATTTATAATATTGAAACAGATCGTGATGGATTAAATCAACAACTAAGTGTTAGATGTCATTAAATTGAAGGTCTATGAGTTATTTGTGTAGATATATCTTGTAAAGCAAAAAGTAAGTGTTAGATGTCATTAAATTGATAGTCTATGAGTTGTTTGTATAGATATATGATAGGTATTTGGTGAATATCATGTGTTGATATTCTGTAGACCAGTACCTTATTGAGTACTTAGTGAATATCATATGTTGATGTTCTAATAGGCCAATACTAAGAGTATTTGGTGAATGTCATGTGTTGACATTTTGATAGGCTAGTACTCAAGATATCAAATGTGATATCAAATTGATGGATTTTATCTTCTAGCTAAGAGGGAGTGTTTATGTTTTGTGTAGCTATGGTGAGGGTCATAGGTGTTCACACAGGAGACTACTACACATTCTGTTTGATCATCCTCCTTAGCTAAGAGGGAGTGTTAATGTTTATAGCTTCAGTCGTATGATCATTTAAAATACATATAATATATGTTGATTAATAATAATATATGTTATATATGTTATATTATTATTAATCTTATAAAATTTAATATTCAATATTAATCTATTATATTATTCTAAATTAATAATTGATTGATGAAACATTATAAGATTGTTTAAATTATAATTAATGGGAAGAGGCATGTCCTTTAAGGACATGCCTCTCTAAAGGAGTATATACATAATCAATTGGCATTATATTAATCTCAATAATAATGAATAGACATGTCCCATGAAGGGACATGTCTCTCCTAGTCTCATTCTCTATATAAATGAAAGAGAGATTGTTGCATTTGGAAAACACATACAACATAAGAGTGTTATTACATTTGCAGCAATCCTAAAACTTAACAACCAGCAATGCTTGTTTACATTTGTATGCAATCAAACACTTTCTCGATCTACATCTATATACTTATTCTACAGTTCTAAATTCTTTTGCAAATGTATTCAATCACACAATTGACCAATGATGACAGTAGATAGATGTATGATAGCTGTCAACGGGTGCATGCTTTCATATTGCATCATTATGTTGTGATTCAATAAATGCTTTCATTCTAAAATTGTGTGCATTAACCACATTGGATCTTTCCAAATTAAAATTTGTCCAACACATATATGTAAGGTATTTATGTTAGTTTACCTTAAGATATTGATATATGTAAGGTATTTATGTATGCTTACCTTAAGATATGAAAACCTATCATTTAGATCTTGTAAGGCATTTATGTTTGTCTAATTACTCATATTTTTGGTCTTATGGGGATGTTATAAATTGTTTAATCTTTTTTTGTATTATCTGATATTTTAACCTTAAAAATTTTATCAAGTGCATTGTAGTTTATAGGAGGTAATATTGTTACAAATAATAGCCATTTATGTACTTGTAGTGGAACTCGCTTCCGTGTTGGATAAATGTTAGAAGGTGTGTAAATGAAGAGTTATGTTCTTAAAATATATATAAAGAAGATCAATGAGAGAGAAGAGGATATCAATTGTGTACAAATACTATGATATATTTCAAGTGAATCATACATAGTCAAAGAGGATGAATCCTCTCCAAGGTTTATAGAGAAATTTTAAAGGTAGAATTCCTTAACTTCTATCAAATTAGTGAACAAAAACTTATAACTTGACTAGAAATTAGAGACAATCATATAAAGGAAATTGCTACAAATTGGAAAAAATCATAGCAAAAAACAAGGAATTAACATTCACATATTTAGACATCACATTGTGCATAATCACCATAAGTATTATCTAGTTTTTCTTGTGTGTTAAGAAATAATATTTTAAATCTGGTTTTGGGCATAACCCCTATCAAGATCCCTTCAATCCAAGCCTGTAGATACCATTGAATGAAAGAAATTCTATGAGAAAAATAAAATTGTGAGCCAATGTCAGAAAAAGAATTGAAGAGTTTACAGAGGGAATTGTTAAGTTTACAAAAAGGATCCATCTCATCAAACATATATTGAAAGACATGCGAAAAGTGTAAATTTTGTTGAACATCTATATTTCGCAAACCAAAAGCACAGTGTGCAGTTCTTGTGAAATTATATTATTGTGAAATAAAGGAGGGGTGAAAATTTATTCAAACTAAAAGAGAAACAAGAACAAATAGAGAAAGGGCATCAAATAGCCCTATCAAGATCAACCAAGTGATCAAATTGATGAGACAAGCCCATCAAAAGTTGAGTCTTATCAACAATGTTCCAATTACACATATGGTCAGAAGCCCACTTCACCAAACAATCAGCAACACTATTCCATTCCCTGGGAATATGAGTGAAAGTAACAGACTCCAAAGAAGTACATAAATTATGAATCTGGTCCGCAATCAAAGCTAACTTCCAACTAACAACTTCAGAATGTTGCCGATTCAATAGATGTATCACCACTTGAGATTCAGATTCATAGATAAGCCTTCTCCAACCAAGGTCACAAGCATTCTTCATGGCATACAAAATAGCCATGGCCTCCATCAGGTTGTTAGTGTGATGAACTTTATAAATTGAAAATAGAAATTGAACATCCCCCGTACTATCTCTGCCAACACCACCAATACCAACAAGACCTGGATTTCCCTTGGAAGACCCATCCATGTTGATTTTAAGAACACCCTGCAGAGGGGAACTCCACTTCCCCACCCTATTTACCTTTCACAAGGGATGTCTACACATCTTTCTTAGCAGTTTTCCATGTGAGGGGGGAATATTCAGGAGATTATTGAAAATATCCTCCCCTGGTTCCATGGCCTTAGAAGTGTCACATTTTGCAAAAATAGTTTCCCCCAAAGAATGGATAATTTTCCACCATAAGTGAGGAACCTCCAAAAACTCATCCTTAAAGATATGATGGTTCCTCTCCAACCAGATATGCCAAATAATAAAGGAGGGTCCAAGAGTCCAGGAAACTTGAAGAAATGAAGTCTTCACAGGAGCCTTATCCCAGCGAGCAAAGAATTCTGCCAGTGAGGAAACATGCCAACAGGATTGGTTC
>MU228157.1:2706648-2718505 GCA_018584345.1 Thuja plicata | reverse complement strand
GAATCTTCCCACGAATGTCAATAGGGGCATAAACATTTGTCACAAGAATAGTCTCACCAGAGTCCAAGGCAGTAGCCACCATAGAGATTGAGTAGTGACTAGAAATCCACCAACAGGGAGAAATCTTCCAAGGGTCCCATAACAAAGCCAAACCTCCAGAATTCCCTTGCAAACCAATACTTTGACAATGACTAGTGTACCAAATGCATGGAGCATACTGATGCATAACCTCAACAGAAACCTTAGTCTCTTGAAAACAAAAGACATCTAGAGAATGAATTGTAATCAAATCATGAATAGCTTTTTGGCGACATGTGTTATTCAAACCCCTCACATTCCAAGAGAGAATTATCATGGAGGGGTTTGAGAAAAGTGAGCATCAATAGGTTTAACAAACCCAGATTCCACCAACAAATCTCCATTCATTTTTATCTTCTCAAGGTCTGTCTTCCACCCTTTTGAGGAGATATCAGCAGGACCTTTCTTAAGGGGTTGTTGTTGCACTCCCAATCTGTGAGATGAACCCTTATTTTGAGATGAAACTAAAACTTCTTTAGCTAAATCCGCCAAAATAATGTCATCCTCTATGGAATTATTTAAAGTCACTTGAGCCACTTGTTGTCCCTACATAGCCTGAATTGGTTCTTGTTCAAGAACTGGTACAACCTCCATACTGACCCCAACATAATTAGAAGTGACCACATGTGGGAATCCTTCTTCCAAAGCTAAATTATCTAGCACCTCAAACCTGTTAAAGCCTCCATCTGTCTGTCTATCCTTGAATGTCCTCTTCTGACCTCATCCTCTAGCCTTAGTTTTAACTGGTAAAAATCCTTCCTTGTCCTTTCCCTAAGGTTCAGCCATCATGGGAGCTTTCCCTTTGTCCTCTTTACCCAGAGGAGGAGGTTCCAAAGAGGGGGAATGATCTTCCTTATGAAATTTAGGGCATTGTCACAGGAGATGGCCATACTCATGACAAAACTGACATCGAAAAGGAAGAGATTCATAATCTAACTGTTGAATCCATGAAGAAGATCCCAAAAAAATTTCCATGGAATCTGGCAGGGGATTATTCAAATCTATCTCAACAAAAATTTGGGCAAAAGAAATCACCTTTTTATCAAGGGTTTGTGTAGCAACCGCCACAGGCTTTCCCAAGAGACTAGCAATTTTATGTAAGATATCTTCTCGCCAAAACTCCAGGGGGAGGCGAGGAAGATGAACCCAAATAGGAACTCAAGAAGGCATCTCTTCAGCTGAATTAAAACCTGCATGCCAAGGTTTAATAAATAATCCAGCCTGATTATAAAAATATGGGCCACCTTCAAAAACTCTATTGTGATCTGCCATATTTGAGAAAATAACCATAAAATAGCTATTTGTTGCAAGCATAATTTCCATATCCCCTTCAATCTACCAAGAATGTTGGATCCAAGCTTCCAAAGTGGACAAAGGAATGCGAATGCCAAGAAACTTATAGATTAGAGCATGTCCACTCCAATATGAGACATCTTCTTCCACCGAATCAGGAGAAATAATCAAAACTGGGCGATCTTGGGTTATAGGAAGACACCCATTAACCTTCTTCATTTTAGGATCAGCACTCATATAAAATGTATCTACTTGTTGTGCATGCATGCTTGAAGAGGACCCATTATGAGCCTTGTCCATGTGAGAAAGCTCCACAACTGATGCCATAGAAATCTCTGCCATGCAAAGATTGAAGCCAGGAAAAAAAAAAAAAAACCAAAATAGCTGCCAGCAAACAGAAAAAATTCCAACCAACACCAATCAGAAACAAAACCCATTGCAAAAAAAATAAAAAACTACCCCGCTGCTAAAACACTTCCACAAATCCCACGCATGCAAACCTGCAACCAAGCTAGGGCACCTCCATCCTTTCGAGGGGAGTTCAATTATATTATTGTGTCCTGGAGTAGTTGGAACCATTTTCATTGTGAAATCAATGAATGCATTATTAAGGATATTGATATGCAATGACTAGTAAATACTTAGTCCAATCCAGGATTGATTGCTTCATTAGAATTAGATGCTCAATCTCAATAGTTAACAATTTAGAACCCAGTATTTGTTGCTCTATTTTAAAATCAATTGCCAACTCCATAAAAATGAAGCATTGGGAATCCTACCAACTTCATTTCTTTGACTCTATTTTCTTAGTCCCTGCAGCTGATGCAATGGTTTCATCTAGCTTGAAGGATCTTGAATACGAGCATGTGAATATAGGCAGGTCTAGTGTGCTTCTACACAGATTTGAGTAGAACATGATATAGGAATTGGAGCTAATTCTATGCATTATTATATGTCTTCCTATGTGTGAAGATTAGATCATATTATAGGAATCAAAGCTTGATAAAGTTTTCAGTCACTACAAATTCCTAATGTGTGTATTCTTGGTGATTTGGATTCCTCATATTGGATCAACCAGATGATTGCTGGGGGAGTTCAATTGATTCAAAGACGTGTGTCCTGATATCCAACAAAGCTTTTTTTTGTGATTTTATGTTTATGATTGTTCTCTGCGAGTAAGCCAGATTTTTAACTAATTTCATGTTGAATCTCTCTGATTTCACAGGGAAAATTGGTTGCAAATGCTGCAACATTTCCATCTGGCATCAAGAGGCTTGTTGGCTAGGTTCATAGAAAAGGTCTCAAATTGGGGATATATTCAAATGTTGAATATGGAAACCAGAGATCTATGGTTTGAAATTGTGTAGGCTAGAAGTATCATATCACTTTTCTTATTCATTGCTATTTTTACTGAATTTATTAGACTTTTCATATACTATACTTGCGCCTATAAACAACCAAGTTCCTTAGGTTATGAGCAAAAGGATGAAGATACATTTGTCATTTTCTAAATGGGTACATCCACTTCATCCTCCTACAGTCACAAACTCATATTTTCAATGTAAATACTAAATTTTGAACAAATGAAATTGTTTTAAAAGATGCAGATACATTTACTGAATGGGTACATCCACTCCATCCTCCTACAGTCCCAAATTAATTTATTTCAATTCAAATTTTGAACAAATTAAATTGTTCTCACTAATTGTTGTTCATGACAAGGAGTAGACTATCTCAAATATGACAACTACAACAATGATGGTAGTAAAGGATAAGTTTGGCATGTCTGTATGTGTTATCCTTCAAGATGTACTTGGGTTATCCAAATGAGTGTGCTCAAAATAGCCTTCAAGATAAGGATGAATTGTTCTTCAGTCTTTTCTGAGGACCAATTAACTAAGTATAGGGTGTTTAAGATAAGAACAAATTATTATCCAATCTTTTAAGTGGACCACTTAACAAAGTATATTTAACATCAAATTACAAATACCCAAAAATGAGAGATGCACTTCCATCCTCTATTTTACGATTCTGTGAATGGTAATTCTTTGAGATTATTTTCATGTTAATGGCCTCCTACTAATTGACATTATTTTCTGCAGGGGAATAAATGATCTTACTAAGTGGGGAAGGAAAGTTGGCAATAGTTGGAGGAAAACAAAAGATATTACCAATAGATGGGCTAGGTTATAAGCTCAATCCCAAATTCATGGATTGCTACTCTTCTTGATTTTGTAGGTCAAAGTTTTGAGATTGGCTAAGCTGGGATTGGTAACTTAAAGAGACATAATGAAAGATGAACTTGTTTCTTGAGTGATTTTGTTTCTCTATATGGACATATGCCCTTAGTGGCAGGTAGTGTCAAGGTTGTTTTTATTTCATCATGTAGAGGCTTCTGCACTTATAAATTGAAACTATGAACACTAGCTTTGTTGAGGACAAATGTTGTTGGATCTTTGAGGCTTACTTTTTAAGTCAACAGTTAAACATAAAAAAGTGAAAAACTGATTCTCCACATAGGTTTGGCTAGTTCTTTAAAGACTGCACTTCAGAAGGATTCATTTTGTTCTGTTTGAGAAGGGTGCATAATATTAACTCTGATGGGAGGATGCTTTTCTTTTGTGCAAATGTAATGTATCTATAGTCAGTGCGAAGAAGTTTTGATGTTCCTCAGTTGAATTAGAAGGCAGTGAGCTAATCTAATAGCTTCATTTGCAGGATTGTGATATCATGTGTTATTGTAAATAATCATTTGTGTTATCTATAAAACTTTATTGTAATATACCATGCATATCAATTTGATGTTTTGAAGTTGAATTGTTGGGATGTTAAACATAAAAAAGATATGAGAGCTACACTTGTAAGATTTTAATAATTACTGATAAATTATTCTACTCTGTGTGTGGCATAATATACAAAGTTAACCACATTTGAAACTTGAATCAATGGTGTACCTCTTTGTGTTCTATTCTTATGCATCACAGGGTTAAAGTATACACTATACATGAGATGTCCAAGGATTTGTTTAATCAGGCTAAAATATAGGCTTGTGTTCATGTTTCATAGCTAGGCAAGCATGCACAAACTGTTCACCCAGGGGAATTTTATTACCATTCATATTCATATGAATTATAATTTTTATTATTATAATTAATCCTTTCATATTCATTTCCATGGAGATCTCATGAACTTCATGAAATAATCTAAGTATTTTATTTATGATTATGAAATTCACATTGATGTATTTAAATATAATTCAGATGAGCATATTCTTGTGTTATTAGTTTGATGATGTTATCTGCTACCTAGGATGGATGTCTAGAGTCATCTTGGGAGAGTGGCTCTCAATAGGGGTCAAGGCCCTAAACTGATCAACCCTGGGTAACAAATTGATGGGTTTTGTAAATAAGTGAAAACCTAACAAATAGATGGGGTAAAAATATTAATCAAGATAAAAGTATGCATCCCCATGCCTCTAGTGCTTATTTAGGAAGAGGATGGGAGTGGGAGAAGATGTATGCAGTGTCAGGCATGAATGAACAACTTGTCACCATGAGACGATGATTCAGTCCCAGATGAGGTCTCCCTTGGGGTCAAGGCCATGAATGGCCAAACCAAGGTAACCCAAGGGAGGACTATGTGATGACACTCTTCCCATATGCTCTCTAGTGTCCAATATTATTTTCTTGGATAGGTAAGTTATTCATATGTTATGTATATATGCATTGTTTATTGATTACTATTGTTTGCTTAGCCCTTGTTGTATGTTGGTGTATATCCAGTTTATTTTTGGGCAGGAACCCGAGCATCGAGAGTGCATAGTTGCAATAGTTCCAGTCTATCTCTCTTGATTACTTATGTCGTAATTTACTTATGCACAAAATTCATTGATGACTGGACTACCTATTATGGGTTAATTATTAAAGAAGAATTTTACTTTGTAAACTAAAAGGAACATCTAATAATAAATGTATATGAAAGATGAATGGTTCTAGAAATAGGACAAAAGATGATCATTGTATTTGACTTGGGAACTCTATATTTTATTATGATCTTATTAGACATCATGTAGAGTTGTTACTTAAGTAACAACATTAAGAGACCCATGAGGACTTAGGAGACTAATATTTGATTTTGCAAATTTTATTCAGTAAGCATTATCAAATGTTGTTACGATCTTTTACCATAGTTCATGTATGCAAAAAGTGTGCTTGCAAATTTAAGTATGCATTTGTATTCATGGAATTGCTTTATATATATATATATATATATATTTCTATTGCGTATTAGTAGGTCAAAATATTACATCAAAATTGGATCCGTTACGAGAGAGTTAAGTTTTAACACAGTATATGAGGTATAACTAATACCCAAACCATAACCAGTAGGAACTCAAAAAATTGCAGTTGCTATATCGCTAAGAGTGTCTTATACATGTTTAACTATGAGCATATAAGTAATTTTAATCTGAGGGGAGATCATGGTCATTATCCGACTCATTCAAGTCTGGGGATACAACATTATATCCTATGACACCCCAGTCAGGATTTGTTGTTGCATTCCCTGCATCTCTGTGCTCCTCATTAACTTCCTGGTGCTTCATCTTGTCTATAAACTCAGTGAGTTTACTATCAAACTCTGCCCCCGGTTTGCTGGTGGTGTATCTGTGAGAAATTTCTTTCTTGTTGATAGTAATCTCTCTATCCCTCAATACCTACAAGAACTTGCTTTCTTTTAACTTAATAACAGTTGTAACCTTCATGGCAACATCAGAGTATATGAGCCTCCTTAGAGACTCAGTAAGATTCTTTCTCTTCCCTGCCATAACATCATTATTGCGAGCCTTCCAAATAACCCACAATATAATAGAAGACAAAATAGACCAATAGACATTGCACCATTTTTTGTCGTTAATGCTTCCATTTATAACATTTAGGATATCAAAATGGGTTTGGAATTTGAGGCCAAACAACTTCCATATCTCAGAGGTAAAGAGACATTCAAATAAGACATGTAACATGGATTCCTATTGTTTATAGACATTATATATATTAGGTTCCCCCCCAGCTTTTCTAAACAGAAGCTTATACAGTAAGAGTCGCCATAAGAAATAAAGGATTTTAGGTTCAAGGGGTCTGGTCCAGCTAATGGCAAAGTATTTGTTCCATGCATCAACTGGGGTCTCAAGGTGCCATAGGGAATTGGCATGTATGAGGATGTCTAAACTTAGGGTGAGAAGGTGGTAGAGGTATTTGACCTTGATAAGATGAAGAGGGGTGCCATCCAGCCAAGTGAACAGGGTGCTGCAACTGTCTGGGGAGTAACAACCAGTAACAGGGTTTAAGGAGCTGAAGGCAGTATTAAGGATGCTATAGGTTCTAAACTGAGAAGGGGGTAGATCAAATTTCTCTTTCAAGTTCTCCCAAGAGTTCAACCTATCATCTTGCATTACATCTTTAAAATATCAAATTCCTCTTGTTGCCCAACCTTTCACAGAGCAACCTTCAAGTAAGGCAAGAGGCTTCTCTTTATGTTTTAGACTCCACCATATGGATCTAGTTCCACAAATCTTACCAGTTCTTTCCGATGGGGATGTGTTGCAGATGAATTTCCTAACCATCTGGCAACTCTTCCAGAGGGATCGGAACACATTAGAGCCTTGCACAGCAATAGTGTTGTCAATGCTAATGAGGTCAAAGTAGTTGAGGCGGGTCCAGGATTTGGCTTTACTGGGGTGTGCTCTATACAGATTGTTTCTAATCAGAATCTTCCATGGTTCCTCTCCAACAGAAGCCTTAGCTATCCACTTAGCTGCTAGTGTTATACCTTGAGTCCTCAGATCTTTCAGTCCTAGGCCCGGCCTTCAATTCTTTTCTCTAGTGTACCACTCCCATGATATAGCATGGTATCTCTTATTCCCCCTACCATCTGACCACAGGAAGTCTTGAATAATCTTCTGAATGACACTATATTGGTTCAGGTTAAATAGCCATGAGGAGGAGAATTAAATGGGATACAAAGATAGTATCTTCTGGCAAACTTGGATTCTGCCTGGGAAGCAGAGGAGGTTTTTGTCCCATTTATTGAGTTTGGTCAGGATTCTATCCTTAACCCAATTCCACATCTCATTGATGTTTGTATCAACTGCAAAAGGGATCTCAAGGTATCTCACAATATGTGAAGGGCCTCCCCACTCCATATCATATTTTTTCCACTATAGTGGGGGATTGGTTTCCCATCCCAGCATGATGGATTTGGAAATTGAGATTTTACTGCCCAAGGCTTCACAAAATAGGTCTATTTTCTTCATCAGGTGTCCCATATTGTCCTCCCTTATGTTTAGGAGAATGGCCATGTCATCTGCAAACTGGATGTTGGAGATCTCTTGTCTGTTGGATAGGGAGATTCCCTTAACTTGGGGTGATAGGGTGTCATCCCTAAGAATGTAATGGAGGGAGTCTGCTACTATGAAAAATAGGGATGGGGCAAGGGGACATCCTTGCCTTATGGACCTAGTGAGTACAAAGAAGGGAGATCTATGCCCATAGACCTCTACAGCCATTGTAGCCCCTTTTATAAGAGTTGAGACCATTTGGCAGAATGAGGTGGAAATCCCAGTCTGTCTAGGATGAGCAAGATGAATTTCCATTCAATGCAATCATATGCTTTCTCATAATCTATAAGAAACATGGCACTCTATTGACCTAAGTTCTTGGCCCAATCTAGAGCTTCCCAATAGGTTATCAGGTTCTCAAGGATGTATCTCCCATTTACAAACCCTATTTGGGTATTGTTGATAACTTTAGGGAGCACTTGGGCAATGCAGAGGGAGAGGGATTTGGCCAAAATTTTGTATCCTACATTCAGCAATGTGATAGGTCTCCAATTCTTGATTAGGAGTCTATCTCCCTCTTTAGGAATCAACTTGATTAGACCAGCATTTAGTGTAGAACCCAGAGATCCTGCATCAATGGATTCCTAAAAAACTTTATGGAGGTTGTAGAACTCCACTGTAAGCCCATCTGGGCCAAGAACCTTGTCACTGGCCATATTCAGGATGGCATTCTTGATTTCTGCAATAGTAAGTTCTGCCCCAACACTGACTGAATCTTCTCTTGAGACTTTCTTAGGAATAATGTCACAAATCCTCTCTAATGTCGCGGCCATAGTTCCATTATCTCTATGGTAAAGAGTCTTCTATAGAACCTAGAAAAAGTGTTAAGGATCTCATCTTGATCTTTGATGTTATTGCCTTGTTCCAAGATACATGTGATCTTGTCTCTAGTCTCCTTCTTTTTAAGGGTCTGGAAGAAGAATTTGGAGCCTTTATCTCCCAGGTTGATCCAGTTAGCTCTGGCCCTCACTTTAGCACCTTTGGTCTTATAATGTTGGAGTCTCCTAAGGGAGTCTCTGCATCCCACCACCTTTTCTAGAAGCCCAAGGTCTGTGGGGTTATTTTGGATCTGCAGTTATGCAGCTTGCAGCACTCCTACAAGCTTAAGCTCCTTCATCCTGCCATCTTTGGCTTTCTTTTTCCCCATGATTTTAAGCATATTTTTCCAAGATTATGTGGTCTATCTCCACCTCTCCACTTCAATATCATGTTGGGCTATATCTTTATTGTACCAGCCTATCATTTTAACAGCAGCTTGTACAGCTTCATCTTTGAGTAGAGAGGAATTTAGGGCAAATCCTTCTTTACAGTGGGGTGGGACATCAGGGGAGGGGATAAGGTGTATGCAAGACCAGATAGGGTGATGGTCTGAGAGGGTATAGGGAATAACTTTCAAACAATTGTTTCCTGGGGTAGGTGGGCAGCTGAAGAGTTGCTTGTTTAGGTGAATTCTATCTAGCCTGGAGTATATTCTTTTGTCACCTCTCTGGAAGTTCAACCAGGTGAACCACACCCCTTTTGATTCACTTTTCTATCCGGACAAGGGGTCAAACAGATTGAGTTTAGAGATCATCCTATTCCAGAAGATCATCTCATTTCCTTTCCATTCAAACCTCTACCCTCCACTTTTGTCTTGGGCTCTTTCTATCATATTGAGGTCTCCCGCGAGTACCCAAGGTATATCCTCTAATTTTGAGACCCAATTCTAGAGGTCAATCCCCTCACAATGGTCATTATGGGCATAGACTATGTAGATACCAAATATTTTCTCTCCAACTTTGAATGAGACCCACACTGCTCCATTGCAGGGTGATACCCCCCACTCTTGAACCAAATTTCTCCATCTGGGACCAATCAGCATGGAGGCTCCTCCTTTGACTCTCTAGTGCTTAGTGGAAAATGTCATAGAATCTTTCCAAATACATTTTAATGCAATATCTAATGAGAAACCTACTGCTTTAACTTCTTGGAGCATGAGGATATCCACTTCTTTGTGTGTCTGTACAAATCTTTTGACAACATATTTCCTATCAGAGGACTCTAACCCTCTAACATTCCATGAAGCACAGTTTAGAGACATGTGAATTATTTGATTGTGTCCATGGGAGTCTTAAAACTCTTAAAGCATGCTAGGATGCCCTTCTTAGCTTGCTTGAAGGGTTTGGGGTTGTTATGTAGAAGGGGCGGTCTCCCTCTCCTCTTTTTGATACTGGTTCCTTCTTCTATTTCCTGGGAGGGTTTCTTCTCCATCTTAGTATCTTCCTTCTTCTTACTACTCGATTCTGAGACAAGGGTAAAGTTTCTTAACTCTGAATCATAGGGGTCTTTTTGGCCATTGTTAATTTCCCCTTCCTCCAGGTCCAGGTCTTCCTTGGGTCCAGTTTCCATACTCACTTCATCCTCTGTCAAGGTGGATAGCACTATTTTATTTATGCTCTTTGGTCTATAATTCCATATATTAGGGGGAGGAGGGAGGGGGGAGGAGCTGGGATAACAACCACATTATAAGCATGGAGTTTATCTTCTTTATATGTCACAAATAGTTGAGCATTTAGTGCATCTAAAATGGGGGAGGATTGGTGGGGCATGACAGTGCTATCCATCTTGTCAGCGGATGCCCCCAGAATGGAAGGCTGGGTCTCAGGAACATTATTATCTGGAGGAAGCACTGAGTATGTATACCATTTAGGTTTAGGGATGGCCCTTAATCTGTCTACCTTGTTTTTAATTCTTTCCAAGGTGATTTGTTAGGCATTCTTAGTCCTATGTTTCGGACTTGGGGTTATGGTGACTGTGTTAAGACCAAAGTCTAAATTATGTGCAGGAGGTAGGTTTTTTATGGCCTTGGGGATCTCCAGGGTAAGTGCCAGGGGGGTGGAGCATTCTGGGCTCCAAACTAGCCTTTGAGTTTGTCCAGTGTTGCAGAGATAGCATCTGGGTTGTTCCTCTAGTCTGTGGTAGATTTTACTGTTGGGTCAGCAATACCCTATTCCATCTGGGGTGTGAGACATTTTAGGGAGGTAGAAGGGGCTAGATCCTACGAGGTTGGAATGGATGGGCTCTCGATCAAATCTAAGGGTTTATCAACCTGGGGAATGGGTTCAGCAAGAGGGGTGGGGTTCCATTTCTTCAGGATGGGGCAGTCTTGTTTCTTATGGCCCTCTTTTATGCAGAGGTAGCAACTGTTCATCCCACCTAGGAAGGTGACCAGGCATATAATTGGGTACCCACCGAGGTCAAAATGTAGAGATTCAGGAAATTCTATCCTGGGTTCCAGGGAGATGAGGATCCTAACATCAGTGTGCGGGATGAGAGTGTTGGACTGGTCAATCCGTATCACATTACCAACAGGATCGAGTGCTTCCAGAATAAGATTAAGTAAATAGGGAGGGATGTTCTTAATAAAGACCTAGCAGGTGCTAGATAGGGCCAGTACCTCACTATGTGAGGCCTCGAGAGTCTAGGGAAGAGCTCTGAATTCATACGGACCCACTCTCCCGAACTACTTTTTGACTATTGCTTTCTGGGATTTATGGTCTACAAAAAACATTAAAAATGATCCCTTTTGCAACATCCTACAGCATGAAAAATGAAACCCTAGTTTTTGCCCCCAAATCTTTTGAAACCAGTCATTAAGGTAGTTCCTAGATGGTATAATGGATGCATTAATGGCAGCAAAGAAAATCGCAATATCTTTAAGCCTGGATTTCTCATAATCAATTGCGACCATCATTTGGGGATTAGCTTTAATGATGTGTTCAGGTGGTGAAGGAATCTTACCTCCAACTCCTTTTGTGGTTTTCATGGTGGGGGTGAGCATGGAGATGAATTACGTGCCATCTGGGAGCTTCCTTTCATTTTGCACAGCTTGTTTGAAGGTCTTTTTCTAGGGTTCAGATCTTTGGGTTCCATCTCTGCTCTGGTCTCGTGTTTTTAATGTCACAGCCACTTCTGAAAGAATCTCCCCAGCCTCGGCCTCTATACTTGGACAAACCACCTTAGTCTCTAAGATTTCTTTGGGTCTAATATATTTCCTAGGGTCTATGATAATGCTTTTAAAAAAACCTTTATTTCCAACATTGCTTTACCGGA
>MU228157.1:2676594-2698734 GCA_018584345.1 Thuja plicata | reverse complement strand
CTATTATATATTAAATATTATATAATATACATTTTACATTAAATATTATATAATATATATTAATATTAAATGTTACATTATATATCATATATTATATATTATTTTATATGTATTATATATTAATATATATTTTACAATATATCACATAATATCTTCATATTTAAATTGTATGTAATATTATATATATATATATATATATTGTGTGTGTGTGTGATACGATATAATATATATAGTAAAAAATATATATTCAATATGATATGTATTATATATTATATATAAAATATTGTTGTATATATAATAAAATCAATTATAACTTATATATAATATATATTATATATGACATATTAATATATAGGTTAATTATACCAGTATAAGGCATCCAAAAGGTTTTCAAAGGGGTCATAGAGGGTTCCTAGGGGTCCTAATGCTTGAGAAAGTGTACTAGGACCCCTTAGGTCCCTCTGTAACCCCCAGAAACACATTAGAACACTCAAGTGTGTCTGAAGGGGTCATACGACCCCTTGGGACACACTTTACTGTTGAAATGTGTCGAAAGGGGTCATAGGGTCTTCCTAGGGGTCCTAACACATAAGAAGGTGTACTAAGATCCCTTAGGTCCCTATGTGACCCCCGAGGACACAATTGAGTGTTCCAATGTGTTCTCAGGGCTCACAGAGGGAGCTAAGGGGTTCTAGTACATATTATCACGCGTTAGGACCCCTAGAAAGTCCCCATGACCCCTTTTGACACATTGGATCACTCAAGTGTGTCTCAAGAGGTGGTAGGACCCCTTGGGACACACTTGAGTATTCCAATGTGTCAAAAGGAGTCACGGGGACTTCCTAGGGGTCCTAGTACACCTTACCATGCATTAGGACCCCTAGGAAGTCCCCATGACCCCTTTTTACACATTGGCATAGAATTTGCATTTAGTCCATGGTAATGAGTAATGTTAGTTGTCATGTGAATACCAACAAATTTGAAACTTGTTTTTAGCATAGAATTTTTATTTATGTTTTTAAATGTAGAGATAATGAATTGAGGCCAACAATTTTATTTTTTATACAAGGGAAATGTTTCAGAGAAACCCATATATTACCTCCTACCATGGAACTCTTGCAAAATGATAGCACAGATGGAGAGTCTTGTATTCCTATAAATAGAGAAATGCAAAGCCATATGAGAATGTATATGTATTTATTTACACACCCAGTTCAGGGTTATAAGAGAAGATTTACTTGAATCTTATAGGGAGTGTGTGAAGCAAATTAGAGGGAGTTACAAGAAAAAATGGGATTTTGTTGAGAAGAAAGGGTCCTCTGATTTCTAGGTTTTTAACTCTGTTGAATATGTGGGGATGAGAGGAGGTAAAGATGGTGTATAATTTGGTCTTTCATTCAATATTTTGTTTATAGATCAGCTATTTTATCTGGAATCCAAAATAGCTCAGCTTGAATGTAATTTTGATTGGAAACAAGTCTTCAAATGTGATTCTGTTGATGATAGTCAGGAGGCAGCCATTAATCATGGGCTCACCAAAAAATTGGCCATTATTCAGGGCCCTCCTGGCACTGTAAAAACATTTACTGGGTTGCAAATTGCAAAGGCTTTGCTTCATAAGATTTCAAATTCCTCTGGTCCCATTCTCATAGTGTTCTTTACTGACAGAGCTTTGGATCAATTTTTGGAGGGAATATATGAATACGAGAAAAGTCTAGCAAGGTTAGGATCTAGAACTCAGAGCTCAATTCTTAGCAAATATACTCTTGACCAGGGACAAGAGAGTTGATATCATATTTTTTTAGATTTGGTACAAGAAACATTGAATTCCTAATTTGAATGTAAAAACATCAGAAAATATAGGATTTCTTAACATTCCAAACAGAACTTGTGTTGCCCTTTCTAGGGCTAGAATTGGTTTGTATATCTTTGGAAATGCCAAGCTAGTCTCATACAATTCTCCAGTGTGGAGTGATATCATAAAGTGCATTTTACAGATAATGGGTATGTCAATAATGGAATAGCACTATACTGTCCTAAACATCCAGATGATGTTGGACATTTTGTTACCAAATCTCATGATTTAAGGAAGTATGGCGATGGAAGTATGAGATTTTGTACTGGAGGAAATGCAAAGAAAAATTAATTTGTGGTCATATTTGTCCTAGGAAATGTCATCATGGAGGACATGTGAGAATTGGATTTGCAAGGCTCGATGTATGAAGAAGTTTGAATTTTATGGACATGTTTGCAGGAAGGTCTACCATGCAACTTCCTATGAACCCTTTCGACACATTGGAACAATCAAGTGTGTCTAAAGGGGTTGTAGGACCCCTTAGGACACACTTGAGTGTTCTAATGTGTCAAAAGGGGTCATGGGGACTTTCTAGGGGTCCTAGTACACCTTATCATGTGTTAGGACCCCTAAGAAGTCCACATGACCCCTTTCGACAAATTTCAACACTCAAGTGTGTCCCAAGAGGTTGTAGGACCCCTTAGGACACACTTGAGTGTTCTAATGTGTTGAAAGGGGTCATGGGGACTTCCTAGGGGTCCTAACTTACACTTTATCACGTGTTAGGACCCCTAGAAAGTCCCCATCACCCCTTTCAACACATTGGAACAATCAATTGTGTCCCAAGGGGTCCTACGACCTCTTGGGACACACTTGAGTGTTCCAATGTGTCAAAAGGGGTCACAAGGACTTCCTAGGGGTCCTAACACGTGATAAGGTGTACCTTCCAATATTTTATTAATGTCATGTTCTATTTCACTTAATTGAAACACCTATGTACTAGGAGGGTATTAAATTGTAATAAATATGTATGAAAGGTTTGAAGATTGAAAAAAAAATCATGGATGACCATTGAAAGAAGAAAAGGGAACCAATCGGCCATTTAAAAAAATTCATGGGCAGCCATTGAAATAAGCTATTTCACTCGAGGGAAGAGCAGAAAACTTTTGCTAATTTGCAATGGCCCAAAATGAAGGGAGAAACTCTACTTCTAGATGTATTTCAGGTTGCCCATCTATACAATTTCATGAAGACTATGAGAAGCACAAAAATATTCTCATGTATTCACACCTTGTTATAGAAACAAATGTCAAGTTGTCAAAGCATCAAGGAAGATCAAAGACAAAATAAATTTGAAATATTAGTATTTCTGGTCATGAATCACTATTGGAGACCCTAAAGCAAAGAGATGACCCTTTAGGAACACTTGACTAGGTAATAAGTTAACTCAGTGCAAGGTTTTCTAAGTTCGTTAAGCTTAAATTCAATATGTATTAATTTTACCTTTCTTAGATTCTATTTTGAGTCAATAAACTTGGTTTTGTATGTGGTTTGTAACTTATGCATGAGCACCTATGAGGACGTCACCATGGATCCAATCAGAGATAGAAGGACAAAATAATCCTTAATGGTTAATTGAGATATTTTGTAGCCTATAATGGCAATTTGTAACAATCAATTTGATTTAAAAGTTAAATGTCCTAGAAATCTTGATAAGGAGTTAGGAAAAAAATCATATATGGGTGGCCAATAGTGCCAACAAGTGATCTGGTATAGATTTTCTTAGAAATAGGCAATGAAAAACTCATAATTTTTAATTATTTACTTATGTCATTTTCATGGTTTGAATTCTTACATGTTTGATTGTTGTTTGTAATTCTTTAAGGATATTATTTTTATCATTTCAAACAATCTTTGATGCTTTAAAATTTCATTTGAATTAGATGGATACATACATGATAGATGTAAATGATTCACTGTGCAGTGAGGGTCAGTTGAAAGTAGTTTCGTAGTGTATCTTTCAAACCGTCCGTCCTGGCATTGAACCTTCTGCTTCATCAGCTCTGGATGGTCGGGTAAAAACTAGTGAAAATTATGTTCCATCCATGGAGTCACTAGAACACTTGCAACCATGCTCAACCCAAGTGACCCCAAGGTGCACTAAGCACACTCGTGACAATGTTCGACCCAAGTGACCACAAGGTGCATTAAACGTGATTGGGAAGCGATCTTCCAAGGCTCATATATTGGACCTTGTGAGAGGTATTGACAAACTTTTAGGGGCTAAAAGATCATGTTGCAGAGGTATACAATAACCTCTCTTAGTTTTGGGTGATTCAAATTCATTTACATTTGGCAAGGCAATCTCATTCGATGCCAAAAATTGCATTGAGGGTTAGTTGAAAGTAGCTTCATAGTGTATCTTTCAAACTGTGCATCCTGGCATCAAATCGTCTGCTCCATCAGCTCCAGTTTGCTGGGTAAACACTAGTGACAACCCCATTTCATCCACAAAGTCACTGGAACGCTCACGACCACATCCGACCCAAGTGACCCCAAGCTGCACTAAGCACGATTGGACAGCAATCTTCCAAGGCTTGTATCTCAGACCTCGTGAGAGGTAATGACAAACCATTAGGGGCTACAAGATCATGTTGCAGAGGTCTAAAATAACCTCTCTTAGTTTTGGGTGATTCAAATATGTTTGCATTTGGCAAGGCAATCTCATTCGATGCCAAAACTTGCAGTGAGGATCAGTTGAAAGTAGCTCCATAGTCTATCTTTCAAACCATTTATCTTGGCATCAAACCATCTGCTCCATCAGCATTGGTTGGCCAGTTAAATGCTAGTGACAACCCTGTTCCATCCACGAAGTCACTGGAACACTCGTGACCACGTTTGACCCAAGTGACCCCAAGTTGCACTAAGCACATTTGGGAAACGATCTTCCAAGGCTCGTATCTTGTACCTCATGTGAGATATCAACAAACTGTTAGGGGCTACAGGATTTTGTTGTAAAGGTCTACAATAACCTCTTTGGGTTTTGGGCGATTTGAATTCATTTACATTTGGCAAGGCAATCTCAGTCGATGCCAAAACTTGTAGTGAGGGTCAGTTGAAAGTAGCTCCATAGTGTATCTTTCAAACCTTTCATCCTGGTATCAAACCATCTTCTCCATTAGATCTAATTGGCCAAGTAAATTCTAGTGACAACCCCATTCCATCCACAAAGTCACTGGAACGGTTGCGACCACGTTCGACTCAAGTGACCCCAAGGTGCACTAAGCGCGATTGGGCAGTGATCGTCCAAGGCTTTTATCTTGGACCTCATGAGAGGTATTGACAAACTGTTAGGGTCTATGAGATCGTGTTTTAGATTTCTACAATAACCTCTCTCATTTTTTTTTTATTCGAATTCATTTGTATTTGACAAGGCAATCTTAGTCGATGCCAAAACTTGCAGTGAGGGTCAATTGAAAGTAGCTCCGTAGTGTATCTTTCAAACGTCTATCCTGGCATTGAACCATCTACTCCATTGGCTTTAGTTGGATGGGTAAATGCTAGTGACAACTCCATTCCATCCACAAATTCACTAGAACGCTCGCGACCATGTTCGACCCAACTGACCCCAAGGTGCACTAAGTGCGATTGGAAAGCGATCTTCCAAGGCTCATATCTCAGACCTTGCGAGAGGTATCAACAAACCATCAAAGGCTATAGGATCATGTTGCAAAGTTCTATAATAAAATCTCTCAGTTTTGGGTGATTAAAATTCATTTTCATTTGGAAAGGCAATCTCAGTCGATGCCAAAACTTGTAGTGAGGGTCAGATGAAAGTAGCTCCATAGTGTATCTTTCAAACCGTCTGTCCTAGCATCAAACCATCTGCTCCATCAGCTCTGGTTGGCTGGGTAAACACTAGTGACAACCCCATTCCATCCACAGAGTCAATGGAATGCTCGTGACCACATTCGACCCAAGTGACCCCAAGGTACACTAAGCGCGATTGGGCAGCGATCTTACAAGGCTCGTATCTTGAACCTCATGAGAGGTATCAACAAACCATTAGTGGCTATAGAATCATGTTGCCAAGGTCTATAATAACCTCTCTCATCTTTGGGAAATTTGACTTCATTTTCATTTGGAAATTAAATCTCAGTCGATGCCAAAACTTGCAGTGAGGGTTAGTTGAAAGTAGCTCCGTAGTGTATCTTTCAAACCATCTGTCCTGGCATCAAACCATCTACTTTGTCAGCTCTGATTTTCCGGTTAAACGCCAGTGACAACCCCGTTCCACCCACAGAGTCACTGGAATGCTCGGGACTCTGCTTGACCCAAGTGACCCCATGGTATGTGACTGAGGACAACAAATTCATTACATCTATTAATTTATTACATCTAGATAATTTATTACATCTATTATAACAAATTCAAACAAATTAACATATAACTTCAACAATATATAATTTAAATCATAATGATAATCATAGTCAAGATATAACTTCACCATTCAATTCCATGAACATGAATACTGAATTTGTATACAGAAGATGACATAAATATAACATAAAAATGAAAATGTTCTATATATAGAAAGTATCAAAAGTATCAAAATTATCTCCATATACAAATATGGCACATGTCATTTCAAAATGTCTACAAAATCAATGTTTCAAGGTGTACAATGTGGCATATATGCCATCTCAAAATGTGTCAAGTGGCATCTCTAAATGACCACAACTAAAACTACATCCTATGTCATAGGTGGATCATCAAAATGTAGCCTCTTTGAAGAACTATTTGGCTCTGATTGATCCTGCATCAAAAATAAGTTCAAACCCAAGTTAGATTGCTTAGTTTATATAATTTTTACACACACACACACATATATATATATATAATTCAAACACTGATTTAATTAAAATTATAACTGAATACAAACATATGTACCTGGCCTCTCGGTCGCCTACCATGATCAGGTGTCCTAACATAAGCCTTTGGTAGCGAAGGGACAATAACATCAATACCAACTCCGACCTATAAATATATATTTGCAATAATGAGATTAGTAGAGTGGTGCAACATAGAGTAATAAATCTACAAAATAGGATGATAGCGTAATAAAATTACAAATTTATTGAACTAAAATTAAAACTTACATTCGCTGATCCCTTCTCTGGAATAGTGGGTTGGGTCAACAAAGATATGAAGGATTATCGTGGGGCCTCCCTCACACTGGGAGTAACCTATGAGAGTAAAAAAGATAGTCAATTATATATAAATTTACTTCATCATAACAACCTTGGTTATAAAATAGAAATAACAATATGTAAGTCTACATACAATCGGGCTATCACTCCGAATCGAGATGCCTGTCAGCCTAGGCTCCCAAACCTGTGTTGGGACATCATCAAGGGCCACACCCTATACAATAAAGTGCATGTAAAATATTTATTACTACACACAAGTGGCATACATATGCATGCATAATTAATCTTAAACAATAAATTACCTTTCCTTTGTCAACATATGAAGAAGGAACCCCCTTGTGCCCCCCACTGACATCAGCTGATACCTGCAAGAGTACAATAAGATGAAAATATATTAGTAAATGTATGAATTTTATTGCTCTAATTGATAGAGATTTAAGCATGTATACCAAATGATGGAAAAAAAATAATGGGTACATAATTTATAATATACTATATAGGTGTTAAGGCCAAATGAAATGGCCGAAAGTGTAGAGTCATCCACCTATCTCAACTCCTCCTCTGTCATCGACTGAACATAAATGGACCAAATATATATACATAAGTGCACGCAGTCATTAAAACTAATCTAAATAAATAATTTATTTATAAATTAAATAAGGCGTGTGATAAATTTATTTATAATGTTTACTCTTACCGTATCAACATGACTCCATGGCTCTGTGTACCCCTCCTCAGCACTCTCATGAAACACAGATGATCCATGAGGTGTTGCAGCCTCTGTAGCTGGGTCTCATGTATCCTCCTCATCAATAACATAGTAATATGTATCACCATCAGTAAGCAGTTTGAGGCACAAATTCTTACACATAATGCAAGTATGGGGCATGCATACATGTGAATTGCTGCCAGATGTTGATGTGCCAACATCATCCACACCAGGAGGCAACAATGACCTAGTTTGCATGATCAACTGATCACTCAGCATGTGAATGGCCCTAATACTCTGTGAGTCATCCTTTGCAATGATATTGGGATGCTGCACTAGAGGAGGGGGTGAGACATCAGTCGGGGGACAAAGGTAGTGGCCTTTTTGCACTGGGCAAATCGCCTAGTCTGAGGAGCTCCTCCACCTATGCCCGTCTTGGGCCTCATGCTCTAATAATTAACATTGTGACCAAGCACAAACTCAACATACAATTTTTTTATGAAATAGAAAGGGAGCTCCAAATTTCTATGGGGTGGTTTATCAAAAACCATACACCATTGATCCAAAAATTGTGTACGCATTGCATCGTTTGTGCACCATTTAATTGATAATTATGGTTTTTTGGGGTCAACTTTTAATCCGGTTTTAGGATTCACAAAAAGGGAGGTTATATCTTCTTTAGTTATATTAAGGGCCGCAACATAATCATGGTCAAGCTCGTCATCAAATTTGGCATGCATATCATCACGCCAATGAAGAGCAGCATTATGTTGATGCGTAAGTATGTCAATATTTTCAACAATAGTATTTAGGGTGGAAAGCATGGGACTTAATGTAGGTATATTCTAATATGTGTTTTGGAAGCCCCGTATAGTTTTTAAATTATCTTGTATCAAATCCTCTAAAGATCTAGGGTTTTGACATGGTTCTGGATTGTTTTGGGGATCGTTATTTGGTGGGGGAGGGTTATTTTCTTAATTGTTGTCATCCATGCCTGATTAAATAAAAATAAATATAAACTTCAAATTGATTTCATATATTATTAAAAAAATCAATACAAAACCCTATTTCAACCAAAATAACTACATTTAACATCAAAATGAAATAAATTAATCAAAATATACCACGAATTTACTTATCATATATACTGCGGAGTCAAATTTGTTGTTAGATAAATCAAGTACCCAAAAATGTCATGTATAGGATATCTAGAGCTGTTTTCCAATCCCAAAACGATGAGAGAAATGAGGAAAATGGCTCGCGGGTTTTTATTTATGCCATGGGTTTTGGGTACCCGATATTTTTGGGTACACAATTAGGCTTGTGCTTTGGTGTCAGGTTTTCCTAGGTGTACTAACACCTAGGCCTACTAAAAACTCAACAAACATTTTCATGCACTTTTGGACGAGTATTGACAATAATGAAATAGTATTGACAATAATGAACAACACTATTGAATTGATATTGATAGATTGATAACGACAACATTGATGATCTTTGACAATGTTATCAAATGGTTGATCAAAGGGATACGAAGCATCGATGAACTTTGAAAATGCTCCTAAAATGATGATAAGATTTATTGAATTGAAATAGGGTTTGATCGATTGGTTTGAAATTGGGTTAATTAGGCATCAATGATCTTGGACAATGCCCCAGAATGGTTGGAATGAGTCCAAACAATTTTGAAAATGTTTAGGAATAGAATAGGAAAGGTTTAAATGATTTAGGAAGGTTTGGAATGGTTTAGGATCGAATAGGATTGGTTTAGGATTGAATAGGATCAGTTTAGGGATGATCGGAAATGATTAGGAAAATGATCGATTTGATAAGGAGAGTAGAATTGTTAGTAAATAATTGAACAATTTTGCAATATTCAATCATTGACAAAAGACACAATGTTGTCATATAATAAAGATCATATGCATGACATAGAGGAATAATTAGGTTGCAAAACAATGTTTCAATTGTAATGCTAAAAATGATAAAAATATGTAGACCAGTAGGCTCGAACCATTTTTAGGTGTCTACATTTTGCCCCTCTTTGATACAATGCGATTACGAGCGTTGTGTCAAAGAATCCTGAAGAAAACAACATTAAAACATGCCCTAGTGATAGTGGGATACATAGGTTCCCCCTTGAGAAATAATATGAAAAATGCAAATGATAGGTCAATTTGTCAACAATGCCGAGACGGATCCATAGCAATGATCGAATCAAAAATCAGAGGTCAAACGCAAAAGATATGGGGTTTAGAGTGCCAAAAGCATCACGTTCAATACAAAATGCAAGGGTTGCACGTCCATCTAGGCAACCAAGAGGCTATAAAAGGGCTTGCAAGGGGTTTTGGAGCTCATTTTCACTCTCTTATTCGGAAGAATTGAGCTCTAGAGAAAGGAAGATGGATCGAACGCTAGCGGAGAATCAGCGTAGGAAATGAGTTTGTAGCTACCGACAGCCAACCGACGTGGGACCCAAGGTGAGTACATCTGGTCCTCTTAGTGGTTTACATCATTGCATGCTTTCCTAAGCAATTTTAGAGGTTAAATAGGGTCAAACAGGCCCTGCAGGGGTTCACATGTGCCACCTGCACAGGTCACGTGCCCACCTGTGCAGGCAGTACAGGTGGGAGGCCATTCTGTGCAGGTGGTGAGAGAACCTGCGTAGGTGGTCAGAAAGGCATCAAAATGGGGTCTGGGGTTCCTAAACCACCCTAAACTTCCCTAAACTAGGAAAAACCCTATGACAAGGTCAAAATTAGGTCAAACTAGGTCTAAACAAGTCCTAGATTGGTCAACAAGAAATAGAAAGTACATAAAGTTGACCAAAGTTGCATGGTGATCGTAGGAGGAGCTGCCAGTTCCACAGACACGGGAGAGCAGACCGGCGTGCCTAGATATCCGTCATAGGTTGAGCAATCATGAGAGGTAGATCCTCACCTCTCTAGGATTGTACTATATTACATACATGCCCAAGATTAGGGAAAACTAGGGGTTGATCACGGCATTGGCCGAGTGATGGCACTCAGAGACTAGCTCTTTCCATCTGTCGATAGGAGAGGCGACCATGACCCTGGAGGATGTATGGCACATCCTCAGGATTCTGATTCATAGAGAGATGGCTGAGTATGACCCCACAATAGGGCGAGCATTGCAACATCAACTGTTTGAGAGTGACGATGAGGATCTAGACATCCGAGATTATGAGATCCAATGGGAGACAGTTTCCAGGAAGCATGATAGTCTGATTGTAGTGATCTGTGGGGTTATTGCATGTCTCTTGGTTCCTGACAGATGAGGCCATGGGTTCTCGATTGGCTGTGGTAAAGTCCTCAAGCAGATGGTCCTGGAGGGTACAGTGTTCACATGGGGGCCATGCATGCTTGCGATGACCTATTACCAGCTCCACCAGTTGTCTTACAGAGGGGGACTATCGATCAGCATTGGGTTCACATTGCTACAGGTATGGGCCTATGAGCATATAGTTGTGTTATGGCCTATTGCTCAGAGAGTGGTTTTGATAGAGATGTCGTATTTTTACTGCTATCGAGGGGCACTTTCATAGGGCCCACTGGGGTACACATTTCACTTTCGTCATGAGATAGATCTTCTCAGAGACTTTACATGGTGCCCATACAGAGATTTCCCCAGATGGGATGATGACATGGATCACCTTCCATACTATAGATAGGAGAGATGCCTCATAGGGAGGTTTGTTATGGGTCATACAATGATTGAGATACAGCTACCAGAGTGAGTCCGGCGACAGTTTGGAGATACAGAGAGTACCGACAGGTGCAGTGTTGTTTGCTTGGTCGAGGGAAGAGGCTAGGACATGGGGTGCAGCACCCAGGCCTCAGGTGGCATATGTAGAGTTCATGAAATTACAGCCCACACCATGGGGTGCAGGTGTAGATGTGGCATATATAGGGACCACAGATGGTTTGCAGAGCACAGGCCTATTTCATTGATAGATCCAGATGTGGCGATACCTGGAGTGCGAGTGCCCAGAGATGAGAGCACTGAGGAGGAGGATGAGGAGGAGGGGGATGAGGAGGAGGAGTCAGATGAGGATGAGGATGATGATGATGATGATGATGATGATGATGATGATGATGATGATGATGATGGGGATTCAGACGAGGAGGATGATGATGACAGGGATCTCAGCGATATACTGATGCAGATGGATGAGGACCGGTATGAGCCACCACACGGGGATGACATACAAGGTCTAGATGACCGGTGTGAGGGTCATATCTAGCGCATTATGGAGCTCACAAGCCAAATAGATAGATTGGCATTGGAGAGAGATACATATAGAGCTACATGGGCTACAGAGTGTGCATCCTGGACTATAGGTCATGCGTCATGGATGGTAGATCATGCATTATAAATTGTTGAGCGATCATTTCTCATAGCATAGATGGACAGGTTGACAGCAGACAGGGACACATTGCTCACCTCTCGAGATACAGCGATGGCCAGGGCACAAAGGGCCAAGGAGGATTCATGATAGTTTATCAGTACCATCCATGATTCTAGTGCACACAGGGTTGCCAAGATGCTAGGGGATGCCCGAGCAGAGTCACAGTATTGGAAGGATATGTATAGGAGAGAGGTACCGCAAGAGAAGTGGGTACCAAGCTACAGAGAGTCATCTAGCAGGTCACATTCCTAGAGGACACAGAGCAGCGGGGGAGTGTTGGGACCGAGGGGGCCACCTAGATCAGGGCAGACATGGCATCACACAGGGGGAGCCTCATCTTCCAAATAGGATAGGGATCAGGAGGACCAAGAGAGCAGGGGTTGACTAAAGGTCTCTCTAGCAGAGGGACAATTTTGATATACATGTGATAGATTATGAGCCTACAGGCCTCAATGTATATAGACACCTTAATTTTTGTACTCTGATACTTTTTTGAGACATTGATATATGATATGCAGCTATTTTATGATGCACAGGGTGGATGCTTATGTGTATGCTTTACTTTCTTGTTATATGATGATACTGATATATTGCCATGTATTGCCTTTGTTTACGCAATAATATATGTTATGGATGCAGTAATTGTTTTTTTCTTTTGCTTTTTTGAAAATGTATGAATGCAAAATGTAAATGTATGTTTGAAATTTTTCTCATGTATAAAATGAATGAATGCCAAGATGCACAAGTTTTGGTTGTTTTTCCAGTTGATGAATGCATGTATGCAAGATGCACTTGTTTTTGATGTACTAGAGTACTAGACCAAGGTGACTGTGAGGACTGACTGAAGAAGTGTTAGCAGAAAGCAAAAATTAGACGAAGAAATGTTAGTAGAAAGATGTTGGCTTTCAAAGTGCAGTTGTGTTATAAGAGCTTATTTTGATATTGTAACAGTTGATGCGACGCATCATGGAACAAAAGCCAAAGTGAGAAAATCATCCTTTTTGTGTAAACAAACACGATGCAGACAAAGGATGATCTTCTCCATCCTGAAACATGTAGCAGACATGCCCCAGAATTTCATGAGATCATCAAACAGGCAGAAAAATATAAAGTCAAAACTGGTCATGAACCATCTCGGCTACTCTCATAAGTTCATATAATATCATCGAGTAGCAAAGGAACATGAGCAGGAAAGAAAAATCAATAAAAATATAAAACACTCACTAAAACAATGTGAGCCAACAGCCATTATATTCTTTTGTTACTTGCTTTGAATGTTCTTTGATTGATAGCTTAGATTGCAATTTGATTGATTTGATAATTGATTGAGAGCTTGGACAGATTGATTGATAACAAAAGTTGAAAGATTGAACAGGTCCAACCAGATTGAATGCTGAGTCACAATAAGTCAGATCGCGTTGATGAGATCATGATTTCGTTAAGCACAGGTTGATAATTCTACCACTGATGTCTGCAAACATGATGTTCGATTCGCAAAAGGAAGACAAGTATGTACAAATTTATCGTAGATTTTTGAAAAAGTTTTTGCAATTTTTAGGGTTTTTGAGATATTTGAATTTTTTGTGATGATCTTTTTTCAAGAGTTTTTAGGATTTTTAGGATTTTTTCAGGATCATATTTGATTTTTTTAGCAATTTTTTCAGTACATTATTTGATTTTTTTAGAGATTTTTTGAAATTGCCCCTAGTGTCTAGCAAGGGAAGGACATTTTGAAAGGAGAAATGGATTGGTAGATGGATGAAGGCCAAGGGTCATTGCATTGGATATATTTAGGTGCCAAGGACTATCCAAGAAATAGGATAACAATTTCTTTTTACCAAGCTGGGGGACTGGAAAAGACAATTATAAGGTAATGAGATAGTGCAGTGGATAGTATGCGAGAAATGGACATGTCAAGAGGTTCTTCTTTGAAAACATGTTTTGCATTGAACATCCTTAGTTTAGATAAAGACCAAGATAGGGAGTTTGGATAGGAAAATAATAGGATATGAATAGGAAAATGATAGGATATGGATAGGATAAGCAAGATCAATAAGGGATACAGGATATATGGGTGTTGATAGGATAAAAGATAGGATAAGCAAGATCAATAAGGGATAATGAGAAGCGATATGGAATATGGATGAAAGTTTTTCATAGGATAGGAAATATAGACCAAAGGGATCAAGACAATGTAAAGCAAATAGGACATGTAATGCTTCAAGAAAGATTTGTAACTATGTCAAGATCAAAGCTGGGGAAAAGGGATAGGATGATGGATATGACAGGCATAGGATAATGGATGACATGCTAGGGATAATAGAGGATAACGCCAATGAAATATGCCCCCAAGTATAGACTACAAGAAGTTCATAGAATTACACATGATGCATGTTTGCTAGGTTTTCATTATGGTACTTGCCCAAAGCACCTGTTTGCCAGGTTTTCACTATTGGATGAAATTATTTCTCTTGACTCTTTTTTTGTGTGTGTTACCAAGATGCATGTTTGCCAGGTTTTCATCAGGGCAACTTTTTCCTTTTTTCATATTTTTTGCTTTTTTTTCCTTTTTTTTTTGACATTTTTGGACATTTTTGAAATAATGAGATGCATGACATGACATGGACGAAGGGCTCAAGTGCCTTACTCTTTGAAATGTGCTTTTGAAACATATTGCACAAAGACGTTGGTAGGGTAATGACAAAGGGATATGAAGTGGGTGATTGGATAAGGATGGGAAAAGCTTTATGCAAAGGATTGGATAGGTTGGATGAAAGGTTGGAAAACAAGTGTTGGATGATGGAGGGAATGTATGCCAGCTTTCTTTGAAGTGGAAGGGAATGGATGCAAGAACACCATTGGCACACACCTTGAGGGGTGATGGAGTGATGGAGGAAAAAGGGATTTTGGAGTTTGATGGATCAACGAAGGAATACATATGAATTTCTGAACACAAGGACCCAAAATGGATTTAGAAGATGGAAGACATTTAGATGGAGGGATAGCAACTCTGGATGCCAATTTGGACTTATCTTTTGGATTTTGTGCTTCAAGGAGCTTCTTGGGAATCCACATGCTTTTTGATTTTTCATTATTTTGTGGGTCCTTTGAATATATTGCTTGCACAATGGATTTTGGAATCCATATGGCTTTTGACTTTGCTTTTTCCTTAATGGGCCTTTGTGGCCTTTTGGAATTTTCTTTTAGGATCACATTTTTATTTTTTTGTACATGTCAATTATACTGGACATGTTGATCCTTGATAGCATTTGGATTGCTTGACTTGTAAATTTTATTCTTGGCATCCAAATTTCTTGGAAAGGGAATGGAATTCATGGATGGATAGGAATTGCATGGAGGAATTTTGGATGGATGGAAGGTTCTCCAAGATGTGTGCCTTTGTTGACTTGTATTTGGGAAAGGGTAAATGGGTTGTGAGCTAGTGGAGGGAGGAATATATGGACCTAGGATGGATGGAAGGGTTGAAGGGAGAGGTATACGTCTCGACTTGGATTTTGAAGGGATACCAACACCTTGAGATGTAGATTTTTTATTAATACCATGGCCATTTGAATTTTCTTGGATACGTAAGGGTTTTAATATACCTTTTGCATGGAGGTCTAACCCTTTGACTTGATAATACTTTCTTTGACCAGCAGGATACTTGCTACAAGACGCGAGTCCATTATTATGAGGTTTGAATGATATGGAAGGACTTGTAGGACCATGAGGTGGACTAGACTCACAGAACCAGGGGAACTCATTTGAAGTGTAAGGGGTTCATGAACAACTTGCATAGATGTGCTTGGATCACAAGGGGGATTTTAAGGATTAGGACAAGGAGAAGAATGGATGGATGGATCTTGAGGAGGAGCTGGAGGAATAATGGGATCTTTTGGGGGATCCAAAGGGATGATGGGATATTTTGGAGGACATGAAGGTGAAGGGACACCTTGATCTTGACTTTGAAAGGGATCTTGGGAAGACATGGAAGGGAGATCATGATCTTGCTTAGGAAGTGGAAGGTCAATGGGATTTGGAAGGACATTTTTCTCATGAGGTGGAAAAGGATCATTTTGGATAGGGGGGATAAGGATAGTGGGATCATCATGAGGCTCAAGGGAAATGGGGTCTTGGTCAACAATAGGATATAATTGGTCATTGAAGGGGTCTAGATCTTGATATGTTTGTAGACATATTTCTTCATTCTTTTTATCATCCTCTTGACATGGGATATGAATTTGGACATGTAAGGGGGATTCTTGAAAGGGGTCAACATTTTTATATGAGGAATATTGAATTTGGATAGGAATCTCATGAATAGGATTGATTGAAATGGGAGGAAATTGTGGAATTGGTTCAAAGGAACTTGGGCTATGCATAGGACTAGCTTGGATGTCTTTTGTGGATAGCCATTGGAAGGTTGCATTGTTGGCAGAATCACTTGATGGGGAAGGAGGAAATTTCTCTTGAGAGGAATGTGGGGATGAAGCGGTGTAAGGAAACATGGATGTTTCTTGAAGGTCAATGTCTTGAGGGGAAATAGGTATGGCATCCATGTGATTTTTTTGGGGTGAGCCATTGCTAGACATGGGTAAATTATTTGCTTGATCCAATTTTTGAAACAAATTCTTTAAAATTTTGGATTTGAACTTGTGTTGCTTGATGTATCTTGTTTGTGATACCTCATCATTATTTACATGTTGGAAAGAATTTTTGGAATGAACATGTTCAACAAAAGGTTTCTTATTGATTATGCTTGGTTGATATTCAAAAGATGTCACATTTGAATTTTCCTTTGTTTGATAAGACATTGGTGGTGAATTGGAGGACACAAAAGGTTCCTCAAGCAATGTTATTATTTGTGATCTTGGTATCAATTGTCTTGTTTGCATAATTGGCACAAGAGGTTGTGAAATTGTTTGAAGATCACTTGGTTGCATTGGAATGAAGATTGGTTCATAATTTGGTGATGGCCCCATTTGAATTATGCCATTGTCATGTTGAAAGGTTTGATTTGGAACTTGGTTGAATGATTTATTTGAAATTTGAGCACATAGAGACTGATTTGAAACTTGATTGAATTGAGCATGATCTGGAACTTGGTTTTAAAAAGTTGGCTTTTTCACATGATCAAATTGGGCTTTGTTAAATTGTTCATCTGCCTCATTGAGTTGTAAAATGAGTTTGGGTATCTTTGATTTCTCAATGAGAGATTGTGTTTCAAGTTCACCAAAATATTCAATTGGACATCCAAGGAGTTTTTCCATCTCCTTTCTACTCTTTATTGAATTTTCAACCCTCTCTTCCAAGAGCTTCTTTTCTTTAGCCAATTTTGTTTGCAACTTTTGAATCATGTTTGAATGGACTTGATGCAATTGATTATTTTGTTGTGTTGATGTCATTTGCCTTGGCTCAAAAGCTTGTTGTTGCAAAGGTATATCTTGTCTTTGATCAAAAGGTAATTGTAATTTTCCTAGTGATGGAAACATGGGTTGATAAGTTTCTTATTGCCTTTTGGATGCTTGGAACCTAGTGAAGATTGACATGATGACTATATGCAAATGTAAGATTTTTTTGGATTTTTGGAAATACAATTTTTGAAATGTAAGGAGCTTATGCAAATGCAAATTTGGACTTTGGATGATTTTATGCAAAGAAACCTATGGCTTAATGCAAATGATTTTTTTTGGATTTGAAAAATCTTTGGAAATTGCAAACCTAAGAGCCTAACCTTAGGAAAGTGAATAGGAATCTTGACTTTAAAAGGGATCAATTTGATAAAGGGATAAAAAGGGATTAGGTCCAATCCAACATGACAAAGATGGAGTGAGACCAAATGATAGGGGGTTTGAAATTTGGGAATGAGGGACCAAGTCAAGATCCTTTCTTCAATGACATAGGGTAAGAATCTAAAATTTGAATTCCTTTGGGATTTTACAAAGTTTTTGAAAAGGATCTAAATGCAGTATGAGGATTTTTGCAAGGTAATATGTTGTTATGATGCAATCTTAATGCAAGAGGATTAAGATTGAAAATTCAAGGATACTAATGCACCATATGCAAAAGGTATTATGCTACGAATATGCAAGAATGAAGCAATCTGCAAGGCTCCAAGATAAATGTTTTTGGTCTCCATATGTTCACAAGGTTTTGAAACAAGATGTTTTGGGAAGAATCAAAGTGTTCAAGAATGTTTGGGAATGTTTTTGAAATGTTTGTAATGTTTGGCATGAGAATAGAATAGAATATTTGGAATGTTTTTGAAATTTCTCTTTAAATTTTTGAAACACCCACACAAGACACGTTGTGAAGAATGACTATTGTAAAATTGAAACAAACACATCACAACCTAAGGATAGCAAGGACAATATCTGTTGAATCCCCACTTGAACCAAAGTTCAGTCGCACTTACTAATAGTGGACAACTTAGAAGCTTGGAGGCATGGGCTCCTCCTTACATGTGCACTCACTTCTCAGGCACTCCAAGCTTCAACTCCCAAGGGACATCACTTCCCAAGGGATTGTTGTCTCGACTAATAGCCGCAAAAGTGTGGGGCATCTTAGTTGGTCTTCAACCTTCCGCGCCAACAGATAGAAGGTTTTTGGCTACTATGACATGGTGTTTAGTAAGTGAATCCATTTGGGTGGTTATACATGTGGCATATTAGATCCATTATGGAGGCCTCCCAGCCTACAAAAGTTACATTCCATAGGTTTTAATGCACCACAAGGGCACTGAGGGAGATCGTATTCCTGGTATAACACATTCAACACCTGTCCATTGTGAGATTAATCACAATGGAATATTTGTATCTCGATTTGGATTGGCTTGGCTTTAGCCTGTTACCGGTTGGGCATCCACTCTCATTGGCTCTACTAAAGCACTTGGGAGGTAGCCACACTAAAGGACTTGCATGGATTTCTTTTACACCCAAGATCCATGAAGGCGAGGGGAGAGGATACATCCATACATTTCCTGAGATTTACAAACTAAAATACACTTCAAGCACATGAATGAAAATGGTTCATTTTAAAGCACTAAGCTGAAGTGTTTGCTAACTACAAAAAATACACATGAAAGTTTTAGAAAACACAAGGTCTTCTACAAACGTCCTGCATTGAAACCGTTAGTAGTTTTTAGGATTCAATTTTCATCCCATGATTTCCAACATGCTGCACAAATAATTAGTAACACATAAAAATTTCTTACAAATGAAAATCATACAAATCAATTGAAATTGGAACAAGCACACCTTGATTTTTTTTATGTTTTTTACCTAGTCATAAAGATCCAATTTTTAGATATATCTCTAGACCAGAATAGTAGAAATTGAAAGAAATAACCCCTCTTAAAAATCAATGAGATTTCCAAAAATGTAAGAAATTTTAAAAAATTCCTTAATTTGTGTTCTAGGGACCCTATTTTTGAAACAGACCAGTTTCAAAGATGTGTTTATTTTGGTCATTATTGGTCGTGAAAATAAAAAAACATAGAGAATAGACCCCACTTAGATTTTGAAGAGCTTTCTAGAAATGTAAATGTTTTTTAAAAATTTGCTAATTTTCTCACATAATTAATCTTTAATGAAAAATCATAAAAATGGAATAAAATTCACAAAATGAATCATAAAAATCTGAGTTTCAGACTATAGACGCCTGATACCATCCCCAACCTGCAGAAACAATTTCATAATTAGATTACACACTGTTTAGGAGATATGATCGAATCATTAAAAACCTGCATGCAACAACAAAACAACAAAGAAAACTTGCAGACAAACAAATTTATCAGATTTTTAACATGTTCACGTCGGGTTCACCATTTGTCAAACCAGAAAAAGGCATTTTTAGCATATTAGGTAACCACAAACCCTAAACAATATGCTACCCTAACTAATCTAACATTAGATCCATTGAAATAGGAATTCATAAACAATATGCAAAAAACATAACAACTCCCTTCAAGTGATGTTCAAATGCTCTCCTTTCTTCTCCATAGAGGTTGATTATGTTGCTCTTTGGCAAACACAATTGCACAAAGAACTTGAAATCTTAAATTGATAATGAGAATTACTAGGAGATAGTGGTTCTAAAAATCTTGTGGTTCAACCTTGAAAGAATGAAATGCATCCCATTTTATAGAAAATGAGGATCATTTAGGTGAGATAGTACAAAATCTATGCATGAATGCAGATTTTGGTTGGTAGGATGTTTGGAAGCATGAAATGGGGGAGATAAAATAAGAAGATATTGGAGAATATTGAAGATATTGAAGAAGCACCTTAATAGGGATGTGAATCCTGTCATGCCCAAAAATTTGCGCCCAAAAATGCAACAACTTTTTTTTTAAAAGGTGAAATTAAAGTCAAGAGGGTCTAAGGGGAATCATGACTAAGTGTCAACCTCCCTTAACCATGTTCATCTTCTAAAGTTAAAGATGCACAAGTGACGTCTAAATAAATGTTGACTAGAAACAAATTTAGCTTAACGCTCAAAAAACTAAACAAGGTGAGGTTATAAGGGGTCCGCATGTCATCCCCTAATCTTATTAATAGAGTTTGATGATGTGGAGAAAGAGAGAGAGAGAGAGAGAGAGAGAGAGAGAAAGAGAGAGAGAGAGAGAGAGAGAGAGAGAGAGAGAGAGGCTCCCTAATTCTCTGTCTCCAGGGTAGCTCAAAAAACCTAGTATGTTTAAAGCTTAATATTTCTGAGTTAAATTAACCCTCTAGGGTAAGGCACTTCTATAATATTATTTTTATAATAGTCAGTATACTGGCCACATATATTGACCACATAAAAATAACATTAAGAGTCCCTAGGATTTATTTAAAAACTTTAATTAGGTTCTCCCCCCCCCCTCTGCAAAATATTTTTCAATTAAATTACTGTTTAATTATTGGCTAGGTTAAATTTGATTTTGAAGCACATAACTCATAACTAATCGTTAGGGCTAGATAATCAATCAAAGGAATTCGAACATATTTAAAGATGAACTTATATATATATTCAATAGTTCAATTACACATTTAATTTACTAACTTTTAATCTATCGATAAAATCGACTAATAAGGTTTTCTTATAGTAACTCCCCCTTAATGATAAGGAGTGTTTAATTATATTTTAATATTCCCCACATAACCATACAAACTATAATTTTTAGTTACCCACTACCAAAAAATTTCTTTTATTCCCTTTTGCAAAATAGGAGTTTATCCTATAGTTAGGGAGGAATTAAATTAAATTGTTTTACAATCACATAACCATTGAGGGTATTCCCTTATCCACTTAACTTAAATAAATAAAAAGAAAGGAACCCCTTTTTTGAAAATCAGTCACTTTTCCCTCCCCAAAAGTCAACACTCTTTTTAAATTTCCTAACCCTAATTCAAAATTAGGGTTAGGGAAAATAAGAGGAAAACAAATTATTATTTTATATTTTTTTTGTCATGAACTTTTACTCTCCTCAAACCCGAAATTTTTTTATCTCTTTCTTTTTTGTAGCCATGAGATGTGCAGGTCTGCAACATCCATGGAGATTATTCCTTGAGAAAATGTATATATATACTTATATATATATATATATATATATATATATACACACACACACTTACATTTTATTCTAAGTATATACATATATATTAATATATATATATATTTTTATATTTTTATAGCATTGTTATCAAAATTGTTTGCAGGTTTTAATGGCGGCATATGACAGTGGGGCGGCGGCGGCATTTTATGCCAAGGAGGGTCGCAAATTTTAAATCGATTGCGCAGGGTTTGAATGGCGGGGGGGTTCGGCTTGGCCGACCCGTGGGTGGCACCGCCCCCACAGCCCACCATAGTGGTGACAGTGCCGCCGACTGTGGTGGCAGCTGTGGTGGCTGCGCCCACCACGGGCTACCCCCCTCTCTACTTACGATACCGCGTGGTGGGGTGGCTTTGCCCCCCCAATCCATTTTTTTATTTTTTTTAAATTTTTTTTTTTTATTTA
>MU228157.1:2663279-2674548 GCA_018584345.1 Thuja plicata | reverse complement strand
CACCCCTAGACACTTCACAACCCCTCTAAAAGTCCACTCTAAGAGTAATTTCGAAATTCCAATGAGGTGACCACACTCCCATCTCCCAACCCAAGGTATGCATATGGGGATTCACTAATGTACTAATTCTAGGTATGTGGACAACCATTCCCAAGATGACATGTCATGGCCTTAAGTACAAATCACAAGTGTCAAATGACACACACAACATTTACACATCACTAGGCCATGTCATATCCACTTAGGCAAAACTCACAAAGAATTAAGAAATACATTAAAAGGTTACACTTCCACAATCATCCAATTACATTTACGAATAAAATTATGAAATAACGAGGTCTTGTCTTTCATTAGACGCAACCTTGGCTCAAACTGAGTTCACATATCCCTTTGTTTGGTTCCCCAGATAAAATACCATGGTTTCTTACCTGCACACTCAATTCAAATATCAGTAGTCCAAGGAAATAAATATACATCATAAAGAAATGAGCAATATTCAAAATTTAAGTAAATCATCAACATACTAAGTTTATTACTAACGATCACAAGATTACCTAAATCTCATTTTAAACATCTATCATAAGGTAAAGTTCACATCGCAAGAATTCAAAGTTTAAATATCTATTTCCAATAAATCCAAATTTCATCAATAACCATAACATAATCATAATGTATCAATTGTCTCAGAATAAATGTCCATAATAGAAAACATAATATAGTCCATAAAGTGCATCATAAAGCATCATGTGTCCATACCACCAAGATGATCAAATTCGAGGCATAAAGCATAAAATCCATAATGTCTATAGTGCATCCAAAGTAAAGTATCATATGTTAAATCTGTCATAAGCAGAAACTGGAAAACTACGATGGGGTTCAGGGTGAGGCCTCACAAATCCTCAATTAAGGGATATGAAAATTAGGTGAGATTGGGAGGATATTAATTAATAAATAAATATTCCTCACAAATCCAAATTAGTATTTATGAAATTACAAAAATCTCATAAATTGAAATTAGCTAATTAATTAATAAAAATTAATTAATTATTGGAGACTTAGGGAAATGGGGAATAAATAAAGTTTATTTATTTATTCAATTAAGACCTAGGATAAACTATGGGTTATTCATCCAAAGGGGGAAAATTAGTGGATTATAGTTCTAATTGAAGGTGTTGATGTCAAATTGAAATGATTTTGATAATGTTGATAAGGATTAGGGTTAATTCTAAGGGTTCTGGAATAGTTTAGGAAATCACGAGGCATCGATGATCTTTGACAATGCCCCCAGATAATGATGTTTGGAAATGTTTGAAAAGTGTCAATGAGCTTTGATTGCGTCGCAAGATTGAAATTGAAATGGGGAAACATCGATGATCTTGGACAATGTTTCTGAAATGATAATGATTAGAAATAGTATTGACAATAATGAACAACACTATTGAATTGATATTGATATATTGATAACGATAACATCGATGATCTTTGACAATGTTATCAAATGGTTGATTGAAGGGATATGAAGCATTGACGAACTTTGACAATGCTCCTGAAATGATGATAAGATTTATCGAATTGAAATAGGGTTTGATCGATTGGTTTGAAATTGGGTTAATTAGGCATCGATGATCTTGGACAATGCCCCAAAATGGTTGGAATGAGTCCAAACAATTCTGAAAATGTTTAGGAATAGAATAGGAAAGGTTTGAAATAATTTAGGAAGGTTTGGAATGGTTTAGGATTGAATAGGATTGGTTTAGGATCAAATAGGATTGGTTTAGGAATGATCAGAAATGATTAGGAAAATGATCGATTTGATAAGGAGAGTAGAATTGTTAGTAAATAATTGAACAATTTTGCAATATTCAATCATTGACAAAAGACACAATGTTGCCATATAATAAAGATCATATGCGCGACATAGAGGAATAATTAGGTCGCAAAACAACATTTTGATTGTAATGTTAAAAATGTTAAAAACGTGTAGACTAGGAGGCTCGAACCATTTTTAGGTGTCTACAAACATATGAAAAGTGCAACTGAGTTGTCACTTACCCTGAGCAGTGTATACTCACCGAGCTGAGAAGTTTGCATGATGATCAAGTGACTCTATCTTCAACCACCAAGAAGTAGGTAAAGCATTTATTTCATCACTTAGGGCATCATCTATAAAAGGGTGACAAAAAGCTCATTAATTAACCAAGCAATTTTAAGAGCAAAGAAGAGCGACCAAGGAGCTACCAGATTGTAGAAAGATTCACAAGCACATTCACAGCTACTCTGACAGATTCCTAGCATCTACAGCTAAGATCAAGTGAGTATCTAAGACTCACTGAGAAAATAGATCATTTACAGAGAAAGCCCTAATTTCACAAAAACATGGCAACTACATCGAGAGTCATCAAGATCAAGAATGCAAAGGACAAGAAGGTCAACCTAATCAAGAACTCTACCTGTGAAGATCCCAAGTAAAAAAATTTCCTTGAGGTTGCTTCACAACCCGACGAACAAGGAGCGGTCTCATGCATACCACCTAGGTTTTTGTTAGTCAAGGATGTCCAAGCATATATCCACTGCAAAGTTGTAGAAATCAGAGATCTTGAAGTTGAAGAAGCTTACAAGAAGCGTTGCACATATGGAAACATTAAAGATGAACACAAGCTTATAGAGGTGAAAGGGTTAACAAATGCCCTAATTTTTCCAAAAGAGTTCAACTGAGTGGATTTTTATAGTACTCAGTAAAGTACGTGACAGGAGACTATGGTTGGATGAACCGAAACCAATCACTAAGGATGTAATTCACATAGTAACCAGTTATCAAGTAACTGACAAGGCGAAGCCCTAAAACATCCTTCTCGCCCCGAGATTGAAAAGATGACAGGTGCAGTATGGGATGGCAGAGGTTTGAAACTTAGCACAATAATCAACCCCGGGCTGAAATTTGGTGCATGTGTATTGGGACACAAGGTATTCCAAGCCATCTGGTTAAACAACATATAATGTGGAGTAGTTGAAACTACCCATAAGATTGTGAAGAAAGGATTACAACTGGACTTATCTAAGCTTCTACTGAAGCAACTAGAGGAGAACATGAGGACTATTAGATCAGACAAGTCTAATTCATGTAATTTTGGATCACTCCTCATGTGTACATTTTTCTATTTCTATGATTTCTTCCCATCTATCGGTAATGTCAATTGGGACACTACCCGACCAGTAACTGTACAAATTAGTGAATATATTAAGTCACTAGGGGACAATTTTACATCAGATGGATGCATACTTCACTACCTTTAAGGATAGAATGCATAAAAGGATGAGGATACCTAAACAACTGGTGGAACAGTATAAGGATGATATATGTTTCATAGTGGATACTGACACCACTTTGATAAAACCAGCTATATCGAGGATAGTATGGTTACCACCTCTTGATTATGAGATCAATATTGATCAGGCCACAAATGCCATTGAAGCATTATTGAATGAAGAAGTGGACAAATCATTACCAAGATTTGGCACTTATGAAGAAGCTAAGGCTAGAATCAAAATTGGCCTAGTAGTGAAGAAGATCGACAGAAAGAAAACTAAGATGGTGAAAACACTTCAAAAGAAGTTGTCGGTAAACGATGAAGAATCATAACAAAAATATGACACTGAGGGACAGTCGCCCGTTGGTGAAGGTGAACAATTGAGTGATTCTAAATCTATTGAATCTGATGCACCACCAGAAAAGAAACCAAGAACAAATGTTGTATCAAGAACTAGGAGTCAGACTTCAAAAGATGCAAATTCACCACCGATTAAGAAAGGAACAATGGGGACTTATAAGAAAAAGCCTCAAACTAGGAAACAGGCACCAAGGCAAAGAAGAAGATATAACCAAGGTAAAGAGGATAAGGAAGACACTACACAGGATGAGAGTGAACAAGCACTCCAACCTGAAAAGAACAAAGTTCCTAAGACAATTGATGAGATTGCTGCATCAATAGTCAAGACAGGTAGCATATCAAATTCTAAGATAAGGAAATGGCTAACTCTGAAACCCGAGGATCACAAGAAGATAGAAGAAGCCATCATCAAGGAAATTATTTCTTTCAAATATGTACCTATACAATTTAATAAGATGATGCCACAAGAGCTAAATGACAGAATATTTTCAAGGTGGACTTATGCACTGCATACAAAAAAATAGATAAGGGAAAGATCCCTAGTCACAATCATGCCACCAGAATCAAAATTTGAATAAATTGATGAAATGATGAAGAAGAATTCAAAGAAATTTTTAGCTAAGATGAGAGAATACAAGGTACTAGAGGGCAGATTAATTGAGCTTGACAAAGAAATTGATAAAAATTGGAATGAAATATTCAATCCACCTAAGGAGGATTCAAACCCCGAGAAGGTATTAGCCCCTTATCGAGACCCCTCACAATGAAGAGAAAGAGGCCACACTGAGCCCAAAGCACATCTTCATAATTGATATCAAGGACATCAATCTAGTTGAGTTGACAATAGAGGCAAGCAAGGACATGGATGATGTACCTCAGACTTTACAATCATTAGGGGACACAATAGAAGTCACAATCAAAGATATAACACTTATTGATTCTGATGATGAGCTCAAGAAAGATGAAGATGTAACTGATGCCACCGAGTAGGAAAAGGAAAAGGATACCAAGGATGTAGCATAGGTAAATATACTAAGTGACATGCCATTATTGATACAAGCTATCAATATCATCACAGAAGCAAAGGAGAAGACATTTGAACCTAATGCAAACACATCAATGGACATAGGTGATGATCAAGGGAAGCAAAAGGATATAAATGAAGAGAAAAAAGAAACAAGTGGAGATGAGAAAACAAGTGATGCCATTGATAAGAACACCGAAGGTGAAAAGGCTACAGAAACATACAAGGTTGATGTGGAGATGTCCACTATCGACTAACAAGTCACTACTGAGTAGCACGCAAAAGGCATCACACCTCCCACACAATCACCAATGAAAGAGAAAGAGCATGAACTAGCTATAGTTCTACATAACCCTACTTCCACCACCATATCCAAGAAGAAGAAGAAGAAGAATCCAGTCACATTGGATGAAATAATTGACATACCATACTGTGATCCTAGAACATTGGATCCAAAGTCACTTACAAAGTATGGAGAACTTTGTAAAAGAAAGGCAATATAGGACAAGCTCAAGAAGGAGCACAAGAACTCCTAAGTCCTGGATACAACCAAAGAGATACTATTGCATATTGTATCTGACACCAAAATTGATCAAAGTGCACCTATACTTGATCAATTAGCAGCACTCACCGACGCCATCACATCCCAAAATGTAGATGCAAATAAGGTAATTAAGGAACGTGCTGAGCAGAAGTGTCAATACAAGCTTACAGATAAAATCAGCCAAGAAGTCGCAGAACAAAAGGTAAAACTTTTTGAATTAGTTACTACAATGGAACCCATAATATCAGAAGTAGTCAACTTAATTCAAAATTTGTGCACATTAGAGACTTTCACTACCAAGCATAGTGAAAAGATAGCCAAAATTGATGATCTTAAGGCTAGTGCACTGAGTCTAACAACTGAAGAAAATGCATTCACATTGCATTATGACAAGATTATAGAAGCAAAACAGTTGAGACTTGAACTTAAAAAGGAAGAAAGCATAATCTGAGATGAGGTAACTGAGCTACAAGCTATGGTACTCCTGAATCTCACACTACTATTAAAACATATGACATCAGAAAAAGAATTGATTGCCACCCCCAAAGATGTATGTTAAAGAGAGCATATATGACATGCAGTCATGCATGCCAGACTCACCCTAGAATTCATGACCCTTGAGAACCTCAAAGATAAATGGGAGAAGCTAATGGAGGACATTAAAAAATCCCATTCCCACATTTTTGAAAAGTTGTAAGTATTACACCTTTGTCATTATTTTCAAAAAAAGGTGGAAATGATATGATAAAAGGGGGAAATGATAAGGTGAAAGGGGGAAATAATAAAAGTGGAAATATATGTATAAAGGAACATGTATCAAAGGAAGAAACATGTGCATACATTACCCTGAGGCATGCACATAGGGGGAGTCATATCGACAAGGTAAACATTTGGTGTATATACTGAACAATTCAGTTTTGCACATATCAAATTTTGATACTAATGCTAAAGGGGGAGATTGATAATCATATTTTGTCATTAGTATACAAAGGAAACAATTTTTGAACAATCGATAACATGATCACCAAAAGACATGTTTATAGTGCAACCCAACACAACAATTCACAGAGGTCACCGAAAATGTTTAAATGCAAGTGAACACCGAAACCAGTTTTCATCGATAGACGTGACAACATAGTTTAGAGAGTAAATTGACAGATAGTTCAAAGACATCACTAAGAAAAGACTACAGAGGAACCCGAGCACCATTCTACCGAGAGATTTTTATTTTCAAGAAATGTGGATCTGAGTTACACGTCAAATAAAACACTTGAGTTTTAGATTTAGCTTTATGCTTATCTTTAAAACCATTTCTTGGGGGACAAGTAAAGCATATGTAATTGTTTTAATCAGTCTAACTTATTGTAAACATGCAAACTAGGAGATCAAGGTCAAGTTATAAAGCTTTGATCATAGATTTTTTATTGTAAAGCGTGAAACCTAAATTAGGCCAATACATTTTATAAATAGAAGTAGTAATCAATCAGACAATGATGATTATAGTCGTAGAAGACATCTAATGGATTAGACAGAGAGTTTCATGTAGAAGGACACAAAAGACAGAATTCAATTTTGAAGAACAAGATTCAAGGCTACCGAGTAGGACAGAGGTATTAATTAATCACTATAGGTGATACATATACATTGTACACTTAAAGGATCTGTATTTAGCAATTCAAGATTGCATACTATCAGGTCAATAAGTATTTTTGACTACTCTCTAAAAGTTGTAGCAAATAGAAGAAATCCTTTAAGAAGGTGGACTTAACATTCTTTTTGTAAATCTCTTAACCAAGTGCACACTTAATAGTGTTTCTAAATCTCTTAACAGAGTAGACCTTAACAAGTCTCAAATGTTACTCCTAACATGATAAGATCATTATAAGTGAACACACTTATAGCCTTAACCAACACCTTCCATTATGTAGATAGTGAAGCTTTGTGGGTTTCATCCCCACCATAATTTTTACCTTCTAACAGGGGTTTTATGCATTACCAATTCTTGTGTTATTTGTACTTACATTTCATGAATATTTCTGTGAATGTTTACATGCAATTAAGTTTATGTTTTGATATTACATGCATAAGATAGAAAAGCATCAATGGTCGGTAATGCAAGAACAGATCATTAAGGGTTAATTGATAAAAAAATTTAAGGGTACTGATTCAACCCTCCCCTCTTAGTACACACCATTCCATTATTGCAACAATCAGTTGAGGATTCACGAGCTGTATATTCATCGCACAGCATTTCATACTTGATATGGTCATTACGAGTTCATAGTAGTACCATTTGGACTGACTAATGCATCATGAGTTTTATGAGCCTGGTGAATGGTGTGTTTCAAATATATCTAGGTTGTTTTGTTATAGTCTTCTTGGATAATATTCTTATGTATTCTGGGGCTTATAAAGAGCACAAAAAGTATTTACGCCAAGTACTACAGTGTTTGCACAATAATCATTTGTATGTGAACTTGGCTAAATGTGAGTTTTTCTAACTAAGATAAAATATTTTGGTCATGTCATTTTAGGAGAAGGTATAGCAGTAGACCCAACAAAGATTAAGGCTATAGTGGAATGGCATGTACCTACAAATGTCTCAGAATTTCATATTTTTGTGGGCCTAGCAAGGTACTACAAGCATTTTGTTAGAGATTTATCAAGGATTTCTCACCCCATCACTTCCTTATAGAGAAAGGGGAAGAATTTTGTCTGGTCAGAGAAGTGTGAGGCATCTTTTCAATGCTGAAGGAGAATTTGACCAGTGCTCTGATATTGGCAGTTCCCAATCCCCCAGGTGATTTTGTTGTATGTGTAGATGCTTCTCTTGAAGCCATAGGGGCACTAGAGATTTATCAAGGATTTCTCACCCCGTCACTTCCTTACAGAGAAAGGGGAAGAATTTTGTCTGGTCAGAGAAGTGTGAGGCATCTTTTTAGTGCTTGAAGGAGAATGTGAACTGTGCTTTGATATTGGCATTTCTCAATCCCTCATGTGATTTTTTTGTATGTATTTATGCTTCTCTTGAAGGAATATGGGAGATACTGATGCAGAAGGGTTGTGTCATTGTATATGACTCCAGGAATCTTAAGGACCATGAACTTAATTATCCCACACATGATTTGGATTTGGCAGTAGTAGTTCATGCATTGGTGAGATGGAGGTGCTTCATGTTAGGTCATCGATTTGAGCTTCACAATGATCATTGTAGCCTCTAGTATATCTTTACTTAGCCTAACCTAAATGATAGGCAGCAGAGATCGATGGATTTTTTGTGCGAGTATGATTTTGAGACTAGGTATATATAGGGCAAGGGGAATGTGGTAGTTGACACTTTGAGTAGACGGAGACAAGAGTTATCTTCACTATCTCTCAATTTCAACTTGAGGAGTCAGGTCTTGCAGACTCTTCCTACAAATACATGGTATCAAGAGGTTAAGGAAGAGATAGAATCTGGGAGGCCTTTGGAAGGTTGATTTTCTGGGTACTCTTTGGATCCTGATGGTTTGTTGCGACATGAGAGTCGTATCTATGTGCCTCCTAGTGATCTTCATAGATTGATATTGTTGGAAGCCTGTCATGCACCTTACTCCTCTCACCCATGAGTGGAGAAGATGCACGAAGACCTTCATCATTTATATCATTGGTTTGGGATGAAATGGGATGTTGTTGAATTTTTGGCAAGGTGTTTAGAATGTCAGAGGGTTAAGGCAAAGCATCAATACCTAATAGGGCTTCTTCAGCCACACCTTGTTCTAGAGTGGAAATGGGACATTATTTCCATGGAATTTATTGTGGGGTTACCCTATGTTCCATAGAGGCATGATGCTATCATGGTCACTATCGACAAACTAACCAAGGTAGCTCATGTATCTCCTATCTGATCTTCTTATACAACAACTTCAATGGCCATAATTTTTATGGAAGATATTGTCAGACTTCATGGTATTACACGAAAGATCATTTCTGATTGTGATCCATTCTTCACCTTTTCTTGTTGGACCTCATTGTAGCATGTCTTAGGGGCACAGCTAAATTTCAATTCATCTTATCACCTGAAGACGGATGGTCAATTAGAGCAAGTTAATCAGGTTATAGAGGACATGTTAAGGATGTATTTGATGAACAGACAGACTCACGGGGAGGATTATTTATATTATGTTGAGTTTTCTTATAATAATGGTTACCACAATTCCATCTACATGTTACCTTTTCAGGATTTGTGTGATCGACCATGACGCACACCCTTAAGTTGAGACTGCTTAGACGACAACATTCTTCGTGGTCCTGAGATGCTTTAAGACATGGAGTAGTAGGTTAAGCATATCAGAGTGCATCTGATGGCTACACAGGATAGACAGAAGAATTATGCAGATGCTCACAGGGTTGATACATAGTTTCTAGTGGGAGATTGGGTGTTCTTGAGAGTTCAACTGTGGAAGAGTCTAATCCTTTATGGAAAGGCCTCTCAACTAGCACCTCATTTTTTAGTCCCTTTGAGATCCTAGAGAGGATGTGGCAAGTCACTTACCGCCTTTCCTTGTTGCCTAGCCTTTCTTGTATACATGATGTTTTCCATGTTTTTGTACTTATAAGATATATTCCAGATGTGACCCATGTGTTGGATTGGAATGCTTTTGCAAGTCGAGGATGGGAAGCGGGCTTTGGAGCCCGTATACATCCTACAACAGTAGACACTGACCCTCAAGGGTCGTACCATAGAGAAGTTAAGGGTCCAATGGGATCCTAATGAGGAGGCTTCTGCTACTTGGGAAGATGTTTCCAGAATCAAAGATCTTTATCCTTATCTACTTAGAGTCTTCCAGGAATAAGCCTATCTCTAGGGGGAGGATGTGATGCCCAACCATTTTTTTATTTCCTTTATGTTAGCTCTTGTATTGGATTTTATCTTGGATTGGATATTCGGAGATTATTGTGCTTATGAGTATCATTGTATTTGGCAGGATTATTAAGGATGCTAATGTTCTATGTTAGAATTTATCTTCTTTTGGGAAACCTTTGTATAAGTCTTTATATGATCATTCAAGGAGATCCTCAATAATAATTTAATGTTAATATTTTGATAAACCTGGTGTTGCATTTACATTATAAAAAGGGGTTCCAATCAAGTAGTTGTTTATTTATCCATTAATATAAATGTATGTAACACACACTTATATATATATATATATATATATATATATATATATCAAGATAAAAGTATGCCTTTCCCATTCCTCTAGCATTTATTCAGGAAGAGGATGGGAGTGGGAGAAGATGCCTGCAGTGTTAAGCATGAATGAACAACTTGTCACTGTGAGAGGATGATTCAATCCCATATGAGTTCCTCCTTGGGGTTCGGAGCCATGAGTGGTCAAACCAAGGTAACCCAAGGGAGCTAGGACTATGTGATGACTCTTCCCATATGCTCTCTAGCGTCCAATCATCTTTTCTTGGATAGGTAAGGTGTTGATATGTTATGTATATACGCATTGTTTATTGATTACTATGGTTTGCTTAGCCCTTGTTGTATGTTGTTGTATATGGATTATTTTTGGGAAGGAACCCAAGCATCGAGAGTGCATAGTTGCAACAGTTCCAGTTTATCTCTCTTGATTACTTATGTCATAATTTACTTATGCACTAAATGCGTTGATGACTGGACTACCTATTATGGGTTAAAAGTAAAAGAAGAATTTTACTTTGTAAAGTGAAAGCAACATCTAATAATCAATGTATATGAAAGATTAATGAATATAGGAATAGGACAAAAGATGATCATTGTATTTGACTTGGGAACTCAATGTTTTATTATGATGATTAGACGTCGTGTAGAGTTGTTACTTAAGTAACGACATTAAGAGACCCATGAGGACTTAGGCGACTAATATTTGATTCTGCAAATTTTATTCAGTAGGTATTATCAAATATTGTTACAATCTTTTACCATAGTTCATGTATGGAAAAAATGTGCATGCAGATTTAAGTATGCATTCGTATTCATGAGAATTCTTATATATATATATATAT
>MU228157.1:2596152-2637294 GCA_018584345.1 Thuja plicata | reverse complement strand
TAGCTTTTGGATACAGTTTATTTTCCTATGTATCTAGCTTATAGGCTTATTATAATACGGATAGATAAAACATGTTATAGAGCTATGGGTAAGAGTATAATGGTGACAAGCGGGAATCTTATTTGCTCTGCCCTACTCTGGTTAAGTTCTTTGCATTTTACTGTTTGTATGTTATTGGCATTAAGCTTTAAAATTTATCCTTATCAAAGTAGATCTGGTTCTTCTAGCTATTTGTTTTGATGAAGAGGCTACTATGATGGAAGCATTACTTGAGTACTATGGGATATTTTCATAAGCATTAGTTATGTTAGAAATGGGATTATGAGATAAGATAAGATAAATTTATTAATGTCCAACAGAAGACCAACAAAGGTCTATGGGACATGAAACAAACAGCCAAAAAGCAAGAAACCAGCGGACCACCAAACAATGGTCGGGGGAACAACAAAAAGAACATGGAACCAAACAAGAAGCAGAGAACAAAGAACCACCAGGGCAAGGACTAGGGGTCCTTCCCGAGTGGAAAGAAGTCCAACACAGAAGGATAGTGACCTGGAAGAATACTAGTTACTCTTATTGACATATGATTGACAGATTTTACTATGAAATGAAAAGACATTAACTCGAGTGATGCAGGATTTTGTGATACTAATCACTATCTCTGTTTTAGTTGTTAGAAGGTTTGGCTTTATATATCCAGGTATGCGGGTATTCGAAGGATGGAACAGTATAAAATAAAAGGGCTAATTTATTGAAGGAAAATGGCAGTTTGTTTATTTCACTAGAGAATCAAGACAGAAAAGAATGTAATTAGGAAGTGAATTAAAGTTTGTTATGGCAAGCTCTGTGTAATATATGTACATAATTATAAATTGTATCCTTGCAGAAAGGAGAACAGGATTGTAATGTATAATAAAGCATCGAGTAAGTAGGTGAGGGGCTTGTCCCTCCTTTGATATTGACCCGCAAAGAGCGGTATCGTAATTTTGGATCTGGATTCTCATAGTCCCAGGCAACACGGGGTTTTATTTCATATATATATCCCAATGGACAAATTTGTGTTTGAGTTCTTCCATATTTAGTTTGTGAAAAGGAGGGTTCAAGTCTTGAAACTCATGGTGTTTCTAAAGATGCACTGAATGACCTAATAGATGGGAAGAATTACGTGATCTTGAAACAAAAAGAAAAAGAACATTTGGAACTAGAACCCCAACAATTATCAGAAGTGTTGTAAATCTAAGCAATCAATGTCTTAGACCCAATTTCATTCTAAGGAATATCCTACTAATCAACAAGAGAGAATTTCTTCTATTGCAAGAATAGTAATAGTCAAAACAAACTGAGCCACACTGCAAGTATCAAAGAAAAGAAGTGATGAAATAAAATAGAGTCGAGAAAATCAGATGTACAATTAGAAAATAAGGTGAAATACAAGTAAACACGTCAAGGCCACAAGTTGAAGACACTTTCTATAGTTATTCCCGTTTGTTAAACAAGTTGGAAAATTGACATTAACGAGAACTGAAAATGATGAATTTGGAAGATGATTGCTGAGGGATAGGTCAATATGGATGGTCTAAACAAAAAAATGATTTCCCATCTAATTATAGGAATAATTTTCAAAATTTTCACTAGGTTGTTGATAACCAGCTCTTTGAAATGGAAGCGAAAATATTTGTCCACTAGGATAACCCAATTTTTGAATTAAAGGCAAACGTGTCCTAGTTTAAGTTTACAACTTGTTATAATATCAAAGTAGTGCAGCGAATGTTGAATTATGAAATGATTCTTCATAAAAAACAACCCCCGAATGTCAAAAGTTGTAGAGAGAGAACTATTAGTAGGGTTCGATATGACTCGAGGGGTTTTGCAAGGCAATACGTATGCTCAAGCAAAGTTGTTTGAGGACAAGGAAAACATAATTGTTAAAGAACCACATCAACCAGAATTAGCAACCAATAGATAGTTAATGAAATACACATCATTAGAAACATTCATAGTATTTTCAAGATTGATTTGGTATCATGATAACTCCAAATTTGAAGATTCAGTCAAGTGGAGAAGGAATTCTTTAGTATTGTAGTTTTGATTGCTTGAGGACAAGCAATCGTGGAAAAGGTGGACTCTAGTGCCCTGTACTGCCTCGTGTGATTCCCTTTGAGAAAGAACAATAAAAGGGAGAATAATTAGTATTTTAAAAAGCTGATATTTAATGTAGCTTTAACTAAAAGTCAATGTAGATGAAAAGTTGTGTCCACTAAAGAAAAAGGGTATATAAGGGAGACAGATTAAAGAGAAGTGGACATCAATTGTGAAGAATTATTATGAGATTCCAAATGAATCACAGTCAAAGAAGACGAAGACCCTCCAAGCTTCACAGAAAAATTTAAGGACAAAAATTCTTAACTTCTATCCAATTATTGAATTAAAACCCATCACTTGACCAGAAATTAGAGACATTCATACAATAAAAAATGTTTTAAACTAAGGAAAAATCACAGCAGAAAACAAATATAAGTTATATTTCAAAAATATTTTATAAACTATTAGTTTAAATATTATAATAAAAACTACAACTTTTAAATGAATTGATGTTTATAATTATAAAGCCAATATCATTTTGAATTAGAATTAGTATTCAAAAGCAAAAATAAGAAATGTTCTAGAATGGGACAATACACACATTAACTGCTTTTGTACAACCGTAACTCCCTAATCATGATTTTATATACCATATTTGCAATACCATTCGAAGTTGCTGAAAAGTTTCCTGTTTGACTTTGCTGCTATATGATTATCATCGTTTATCCCAGTGGATTATCTAAAACTTTAAAAACTGCTATTCCTAAGATTGCCTAAATATTTGAGATATTTATATTGCACTGTTAGAACTGAAGAAAATATTTTCTTGGGTATACTTCATATTCAAGCAGAAAGTATCATGCAATTCTAATCATGATAGAGACAATCTAGGAAATTTTATTATTTCTATCTACCATGGTTCTGAGAATATTGATGCTACAATCAAAGTGAAAAACGTGCTGAGAGATGAAGACATTCTTAAGCACTCTTAAATTTAAGTAACATAACAATTTACAAAATATCTGAACAAATACAGATAGATATTACAGGAATAGAAGCATGATATATCAAGCCAAATGGTATTGTTTACAGTTTTGGTTTGAATTAAACTAAGGGCACCGGAGACAAGAGCGCCTCCTTAAAGTATCTTAAAATTACATTTAACATACATACAGAAATAATCAAGGAACAGCAGCTTCATCCACTACTCGTAACCATTGTTCAATTTCATCGTCAGCCTCATTCTGATCTTCTTCATTCCTCAGCCACTGCTCAAGCTCATCTTCTTCCTCAATATCGTGCCTGAAAAAGCCATCTGAAAGATCTTGCCGGCCCCGATCTAATTCATGGCCCTGAGATATTCGCAACAATGGTCGGTTCTTTCCCAGTGTATCTACCATGTCTCCATTCAAGTTTAGTCCTATACCCAACCATCTTAATCTTGAAAAATAAGGCTTTTTAAACCATAAAAATGAAAGTTTCGTAATACCGCCACTATTATATATATCCAATAATCTTAGTGTGCAACCATATCCTTGGCCTGGAATCTGCATCGATGCCAGTGCTATGACAGATGTATCACTAATACGTGGGCATTCCCTTAGTCGAAGTTCCACAATCTGCACCCCACTCTTGACTAAGGCTAGAATAGCATTATCAGTTAAATTTGGAATATTTGACAAGTCAAGGTTTTGCAATGTTTGAACAAGGGAACCGGCAACTAGAGAAGATATGCCCCTGTGAGTTACTCTTTGACAGCTTCTCAAAGAGAGTGATACCAGAGGGGCCTTGCCACTTCCTAAATAGGATAAGCCAAGATCACTGATATCAGAACTGTTCAATTGCAATGTTTTCAATTTTGTGAGGATAGAGACAGCCTTGAGGGAATCATCCCCTACACCCCTGCAACCCTTTAAATCAAGACCTTGAAGATTTTTACAGTATGCCAAATTTATAATAGAAAAGTCAGTAATCAAATCGCAGGACCTCAAGCTTACGTGAGCTAGAGAAAGGGGAGTTGCAGAAATATCATGAAATACCAGATCTGTCAGCTGAGTTGTGCGCAACAATTCAAGCTTTTGCAAGTTTGGACATGCATGTAGAATAGCCCGGAAACCTGCATCTGTAATACGGCAAAAACCACCAAGCCTTATACTTTCCAAATTTGAGCAATTTTCTGCCATTAGAAGAATCCCGAGATCATTAACTCTTTTGAAGGATGTAGGACAAAACTCTTGGCTGCGAACTAATGACAAATGTCGCAATCTTGAACACCCACTGGTTTGTTGAATGCCCCAGTTTGTCAAGTCCACAGCTGCATACGGTTCTTCAACAGGTTCATCTCGAAGATCCAAATGAGTGAGAAAGGGTAGATTTTTTGAGATGATACCCATAAGAGAGTCTGAGATCCAATCTAAGGCTAGGCACAGTTTCTGTAAGTTTGGAAAAACTCTGTTCTTAACCTCTTTCATTTGAATGGAAGAGTGACAAAGCAGAGGTTCGCTAAGATTGGAATTTTTTATATTAAATATTTCTTTCACATCTTTCTCTAATACATAACCAAGATCAAGGACCTTAAGCGTCAGTGCAGCCAACCCCCAAATTGCAGCAAACTTATGATTATCAAATGGTGATCCATCAAACATCAAGCAAAGAGACTGCAGAAACCATACAGCCATAATTGGTTACAAGAACATGAAATAGTTTTGAACCCAACACTTGGGCTTAAAATAACTATATCTTACTTTGCATTAGACAATCTCTAAAATAAATTTCAACAATCTCCAAGTGATGGCAATAGAAAGTAGCATCTTGTGAATCTCATTGACAACAGAAACATTCATGTCAGAAAAGTCAACATAAAGAACCATAAATTCTTAGAAATGTGTGTGCGGGCAAATGTGGATGTATGTCCTGTATGTGTGAATGCACATGCAGGTGTGTGTGCTTGTGTATGTCTGTGAAAGAACAAACTGGTCAATTATGTATTTGAACTTAGCATTTTTCGGACGAATAACCACAATTTGTGTGTACGCATGTGTTGGTGTCCAGATGTGTGTGTGGGTGTGAGCATGCAGGTGTTCCATACCCTAATCCACACTATTTAAGCTTTTTCTTTCATTTTGGATTACTCACGCCAACCAAATATTTCTTGAACAGTATAATTATGCATCTTCATCAAAGCATGACCAGATATTTCATGAACTCAAATAATAAAAACTATTAAGAGTTTCTGGATTTGATTGTGTTGTAAAATCAAATCCAGAAACTCTTAATAGTTATTATCACGGATTGTGGAAATCTCTTCTCTTTGATCAAAAAATAAATCTCGACATGAAAATTAAAGCTTACTTCTAATTGAGAGCAACCTCTGAGCAACTGTTCAAGCCCAGCTGTGTAGCTCCAAATATCTGGTTTGTCATCTATCCAGCCCAGTTCAATGGATAATGATCTGGTTATGGTCAGTAGAATCCCAACATTAACAAAATAGAATTGCAGTTAATAACAAAACTAGACATAATTCACTAAAATAATTACTGTCTTTTATCATCTCTTAACCTGATACCTCTAGCAAACCATGATTGAAATAACAGTAATAAAGGAAAACAACAGTGCAATTATCTGAACAAACCATGGTGACAAATTGATTCAGTAGCATTCGGCCTTTAATGATGTTAAAGAGCAACAACCAACAGCAGCAAGGTTGGAAAGAGAACTTGCAGGTTGCTCTAGAGAATTGAATGACTAAAGGTGTGAGAAATTAACTTGCCAAGAAGAGAGGGATAGAAAGAAGAAAAGAATGAATTTGCAGGTATGTTTGTGGTGCTTAAGGCAGCCATGAGAGGTGTAGGATGAAGAAAAATATTAAACTTCAAATCAGAAGTGAAGCCATGAACGTGCAAAGTCATGAAGATTTGAAGACTCGTAGGCATGAAGTGCCTAGAAACATTGTAATATATTTAATTTTGTCTTTTGTTGTAATCCTCCATATATGTAATTGTTCTTGAAAGATTTTGTAATACAAGTACATTTCAAGATTTGTTTCAAATGTGTTTATGTGGGTGAGACAATATGCAAAGGCTGCAAGATTGGATAGTTTGATAAGACCCCTCAATCTTGACTGCATCAAATGGTATCAGAGCTATTGTTCCCGAGTGTGTAGATAGATCGCTGAATGTGAGGCAATCTACATTAGGACCTTGAGATGGTTGAGATGTGAATAAGATCTTTTGGTTATCCTCCAAAAGGGATTGAAGCTGGGTAGAAGGTGCATATAATTCCTCCAGAGCAGGTAGAGGAAGTGGGAGGTGTATTCCAAAAATCTCTGTTGGTTAGAGGATAGATGTGTAAGTTTTTCTGTAGGTTGGAAATTGTATGTGAAGATGAAAAAGTGGAAGATTTTGGTGTTAGTTGTGGGTTAAAATACCAATTCGGGTGCGGAAGCGGGTAGGAGAATCGGGTGCACGGATGCATGAAAAAAAAATTGGAGGTTCTGGATGTGTTTATATATATATATATATATATATATATATATATATAGTATCGTCCTAAAAAGTTAGCACCCATTATTGGTGGCTTTAGGACCTATTGGACCCCATTTTAGTGATTCCAAGATCCGATTGTCCTTGTGCTTGATTTCCCACATCTTTCATTTTCTCTCCCCGAAACTTTTCACACTTCCCAAAACCCGGATCTGCTTTGAATTTAACAATGTCAGGACTAGGTCGAACTAAGTCGGCCTTGTCCTAGACTAGGTCAACCCAATTCGACCTTGTCCTAGGGCATTGCATCTAAGTGGGCTCTGGGCCCAATGCGGAGGTTTTTCTTCCTAGTCTTTATTTGTGGTCAGCCTAGAAATGTTGAATCTGAAATGAGTATAAAAGGACATCAAGGCCTCTCATTTTGACATCCATTACTATGCAATCTTTGTGCAAGCTATCTATATGCAAATAAACAGTCTTCAAGTGCAAGGAATCAAGATTTCAAGTTGTGCAATTGAGGATTCAAGATTTGAAGGCAAGCATCCATTTCAAGATCTCCAAGTCTTCTTCCATCCAAGCAAAGGCAATCTTCTCTCATTGGTGCAAATTTCTCTGCCATGGTGGCCAAATAGAGGAATTCTCAAGCGAGCAAGAAGATCATACACTCATTCAAGATCTAGGATTGGCAAGTGTAGATCCATACATTTGTGAAGGCATCCTTGATTGTACAACACATTCCAAAACATACATTTCAAGCATCTTCATGGATTTGACTGATTTCTACATCCACCCATGAGGATTTTTCATGCAAGGTAAAACTAACATTTATCTTGTCTACATTACTTTCCTTATGCAATTTCTATTTCATTTCAAAGTTGATTCCTATACAGGGGCTTGACCAAGGCAAGCCCCTTTCCACAACCTTTTCCCCTTCTTGTGTGCAAGAACAGATTTTCAGAGCAAGCCCCTTTCCACAACCTTTTCCCCTTCTTGTGTGCAGGAACAGATTTTCAGAGTTTCGGATCCGGATTTTGGGAGTTTCAAAACCAGTGGCAGATCCTTCATAGATTTCATTAGATTTTGAGCCTCCAGGACTAGGTCGACCTTTCTTGAACAAAGTCAACTTTGTTCGACATAGTCCTTTGGATCCAAAAATTTCATAGTTGGAAGTTACAGGTGTCAAAGAGCCAGATCCAAGACCATTTCTGATTACGACAGTTCTATGACAGTCAACTCCAGATCTGAAGTTTGTTCCTTCTCTCCTAACTTCAAGGTGAGTTCATGCTTCTTTTCATCTTGCATTTACTTTTTTTCATCAGATCTGATATCATATCTTGTCAATTGTCATTTCATTTATCATAGTATCAATTCCTTTCATAGATTTGCATATCATTTTTACATTTGACATTAAAGGAACCCATACCCAAATCACACTCCATCCTCAAATCTAGATCTTGCATTAGCACCCATTCATCCTTTTGGACTGTGCTAATCTGATTTGGGTTTTGAGGGTGAGCCTTTGGGGGTGTTCCTAATGTATCATAGGCCCCCGTACCATTTGATTTGGTGAGTGATCTTCCTACATAGCATTGCCCACCATTTCATATGATACATTTTGGTGAACCCGACTTAGTACATTTCCATTTTGATTTTGGTATTAGATTCTCCTTCTTTCCATTTAGATATCTAGATCTATTTTGCATTTACATAATATTGCATCTAGATCTCTTTTATATGCATTATAGTTTAAATCATATCTTTCCTTGTATGCATTTTGTTAGTCAATATTTACATTACATCATAGTTTCATGCTTAAATTTGATAGTTAAATTGTATTTTTCTTTCAAATTGCATTACATTTCTCTTTCTTTTCATTCTTTTGTGCATGAGCTTCATCACTTTGAGTCCAACCTATAATATTTCAGTTAGAAGTCGTAGACTTATAAGTTCCTTTGATCTTGAGCCCTCCTTTCCTAGGAATCTTGATGAGACCAACATGCATCTTAGTGATCCCAATCCTATCATAGAGAATAACTCTTCTCATTCTTCTCATGATGAAAAAGAAGCATTAAGGGTTCCTCCTGCACAAGTCCAAAAACTTTCCCATGAATTTGAGAAGTTTGAACATTGGCTAGGTCAAGAAAATAGTAATCCTGAAGCTCTTTCCGTTGTAGAAATCTTAAGGAAACTTATTCACAATGATGAACATGGTGTTAACCTCTTGCGTAGTATTTCTCATCTCATTGACGCCAATATCAAACCCATTAGGGATTGTGCTCAAGATGTAGGCTTTACTCCACCCACTACACGTGTTGAGACCTCTTTGCATATTTCTACTTCCATTCCTAGTGTGTCCACTTATGCTCCACCTATCATCACAACTTCAATCCAAAATCTTCATCCTACACATGTGAGTCTTCATAATCCTATTCTTCCTTCTATTCCATGTGTTTCATTGCCTTCATCCATGCCCACTTATCATAGTGTTCCTTTTTCGTATTCAACCATTCCTTCAATTTCCAACAATGCTCCTAAATTTCTCATGTTTCTCCTCCTACCATTCTTTCTATCGATTCTACCATTAATAGCTTGGCTCAAACTGTCTTCTTTGCAACAACAAATTGCTTCCATGACTCAATCCAAGTTCAACATCCCTACTTGTGATATTGTTAGTCCTTTGTCTTTGGATATTATTCACGTTGTTATCCCGCAATATATGGAGATTCCTCATCTTGAGACTTATAACGGTAAGGGCGATCCTTTGACTCATGTAAAAACTTTCCAAACCTTGTGTAGTGATTTCTCTCATGACCATAGGTTCATGACAAAGTTGTTTACTAGAACCTTTCAAGACAAAGCCTTGCAATGGTATTGTTCCTTGCCTCCTTATTCAATTGACTCTTTCCAAAAACTTGCTAATGCTTTCATTGATCAATTTCAAAACAACATTGGTCCTAAAATCTCTCTAACTGATTTAATGCATTGTAAACAAGGTGTTATAGTAGAAGTTAGTGATTTCATTGGTCGATTTAAGCATTTGCATGCTCAGATCTCTTATCATGTGCCTGATATTGATGTGCAACACAATTTTATTGCTAATTTACAAAGTAACATTAGAGATAAGATACTTCTTTCTGAATTCTCTTCATTTCCTCAATTGTGTGTAGTGCTTCATCATTATCAACTTCAAGTCAGTCAATTTGAGAGTACCACTCCAATGGCTCATGTTCCCGTTGATAAGAGTGATGTCGCATCCAATTTGAACAAGTTTCAAAAACCGAACAACTACATCAAAATCAACAAATCATCCAACACTGTTGATGAACAAGTGGCAGCAGCATCCAAAGGCGTGGCTCCTTTGTCGTCTGTTTTTAGACCTGCTCATAATTATACACAACTTTCTGAATCTTTACATAATGTGATGTTGAAGTTAATTAATGTTAATGTGTTAACACTTCCTCCTATCAAACCTATTGACACATTTAAACCTCAATCCAAATACTTTGATCCCAAAGCTTTTTGCCAATATCACCGTCAGCCTGATCATGATACTGAAAAATGTTTCCGCTTGAAAAGTGTTATCAAGATCTGTTGATAATGACCATGATCAAGAAAACAAATTTGTGGCACCTCCTAACCAAAACTTGCAAATCTACACCATTCCTTTGCCATCGCATTCAACCAATACTATTGATCAACCTTCTTCTTCTCAATGCATTGACTATGACAACAAAGTTAATGAAGCCAATCATGTTGTTAACCGAATTGAGCAAGTCAAACCTAAACCTTCATCTCAGCCTTGCATTACCTTTGACCCTACTGAGACAATTAAAGCACCTGATGGCCCTCTCTATATTGTCGCAAAGGTTAATGGCCCTTCCTACCTGTGGCGCCCTTTGTTGATCCCACTTGCTTGGTGAATGTGATAACTGAAGAACATCTTTACAGTAAACAATTGCAAAAAGATTTTTATGATAAATGTGACATTATGATTCAAACTTGCAATGGTTTCCTTTATCCTTCCCATGGTTCCATTTCATTCTCTGTTGAAGTTGGTGGTCAAATTTTAGATGTTACCTTCACTGTCATTCCAACTTCTGATCAATTTCAAGTCAAACTTGGTCTTCTTTGGCTTACCTCCATGCAAGTCGTCGCTTCTCCTATTTCCTCATAATGGAGAAATCATGACTGTTAGCCATAGTCTTTATCAGCCTTTTGTGCCTCGTGACTCGGTTGACCTTGATTTCTTTTGGCCTTCCATGCCTCAACCAACTCAAATGGGTCTTGACCATCTCTTTAGATCATACCAAGCCTACAAGGTCCAAAAGATTTGTGAACTTAGCAAACCTAAGGATGCTCCATCTCTTTGCTCTGGACGTGGACTTCTTCCTACACCACCTATACCTCCCCTTCCTATTGCTTATACACATACCTCTCAACCCAGCTTTCAACCTAGTGCGGTTCCTTCAGTTCTTCCTCCTAAAGAAGAAATGGACCCGATGTTGATTGATCCTATTCCAACTCAAATTTCTAGCAAAACCAAACGTAAATGTCATGCTCGTGATCGTGATCGTGATCGTGATCGTGATCGTGATTGTCATCGCAAGCGTCGTGCTAGAGCTCGTCAACGTGCTTCCCAAAACATTGCTTCACCTCATACACCTCTGCATGCTTTGCTTCCCTTTGAGCAACCCATGCTTGAGCCAATGGAGGAAGTGAATTTAAACAAACATGACAATGAAATTCGTATCTTAAATTCTATTACAATTAATCTAGATGAAGAAAATACTCTTGATGATGATGTTCTTAATGTTGACAATGATACTCATGCTAGTGATTCTGATGACATGTATGAGACTATTGATATTGATCATGATTTACCAGTTATGCTTTCACAACAGTTATCTATCACTCCTAGTAACGAACACAACGACCTATCTTCACAGCAAGGTCCTTGTTCGGAACTGGCTATTGTTCCATCTATTGTGCTTGATGTTGTTCCTCTTGCGAGTTGCTCACCTTCCCTAAACTATGGACCGAGATGGGGGGCAAGCGATGTGCTTGACAAGCTCCTCTTGTGCGGTAGATTCTACTTCCTTTGGGGAATGATGACAGTTCATTTTGACATAATTTTGATATACATGAGTTATCATATGACCTACTGACCCCAGAGTTGGTAGATCCCTTTCGTGCTCTCTTTTGTCATGTGCTCATTTCCCTTGATTTATCCTTTCTTGGGGGCAGATCACAATGGAAACGTTCTTGTGGATGCATGTACGCTCTATTAAAGCAATTGATCCCGTTAAGGCGTTTGCAATAACTTTAACCTAGCGGCATACACTCCACTCTGTGTTTCACATTTTGCACACACACACTGATTTGATGCTACTTTTCAGTGGATCCTTAGACTGATCCCCATTGTTCATTTGGTCCTTAGACTGACCGTACACATTTGGTCCTTTGACTAACCATCCTTCCTTGATCCCTAAAGGAGCTTACCTTTCCTTAGGATTGATTGTTCTGTTGTTGGATCCATTATTGGAAGTACGTTCCTTTAAGGATTGATCCTTGTTGATGGATTGAACTAGCATAATAGAACTTGCTAGACTATTTAATTCCATCTTTTGCAGCGCTTTCCTTGTGTGGTTCACAATAAGACAGACTCTTATTGGTCTCTCTCTCTCTCTCTCTCTAGGGATGCCTCTCTTATTTTGGTTTTGGATTTGATGAGGACTTAAGTCACTTGGGGGTTTGATGTTTCTTTGTCTCCTTACCCTTATTGAGATCATCTTATGCATTTGATCTACTTTACCGTGAGCATGAGCTTGTGTCATACTCCCGCTAAAGTGGGGGCTAAATGTACCGTCCTAAAAAGTTTGCACTCATTATTGGTGGCTTTAGGACCTATTGGACCCCATTTTAGTGATTCCAAGATCCGAATGTCTTTATGCTTGATTTCCCGCATCTTTCATTCTCCCTGAAACTTTTCACACTTCCCAAGACCCGGATATGCTTTGAATTTAACAATGTTAGGACTAGGTCGAACTAAGTCGGCCTTGTCCTCGACTAGGTCAACCCAATTCGACCTTCTCCTCGGGCATTGCATCTAAGTGGGCTCCGGGCCCAATGCAAAGGTTTTTTTTCTTGATTTTTATTTGTGGTTGGCTTGGCAATGTTGAATCCCGAAATGAGTATAAAAGGACATCAAGGCCCTCTCATTTTGACTTCCATTATTAAGCAATCTTTGTGCAAGCTATCTATATGCAAATAAACAATCTTTCAAGTGCAAGCAATCAAGTTTTCAAGTTGTGCAATTGAGGATTCAAAATTTGAAGGCAAGCATCCATTTCAAGATCTCCAAGTCTTCTTCCATCCAAGCAAGGGCAATATTGATGCAAATTTCTCTCCCATGATGGCCAAGTAGAAAAATTCCCAAGCAAGCAAGAAGATCCATTCCTCTTCTCCATTCAAGATTTCAAGCATACACTCATTCAAGATCTAGGATTGGCAAGTGTAGATCCATACATTTGTGAAGGCATCCTTGATTCTACAACACATTTCAAGCATCTTCGTGGATTTGACTGATTTCTACATCCATCCATGAGGGTTTTTCATGCAAGGCAAAACTGACATTTATCTTGTTTACATTACTTTCCATATGCAATTTCTATTTCATTTCAAGGCTAATTCCTAAACAGGGGCTTGACCAAGGCAAGCCCCTTTGCACAACCCTTTCCCCTTCTTGTGTGCAAGGATAGATTTCGGAGCTTCAGATCCGGATTTCGAGAGTTTCAGTACCAGTGGCAGATCCTTCACGGATTTCATCAGATTTTGAGCCTCCAGGACTAGGTCGACTTTCTTGGACAAGGTCGACTTTGTTCGACATAGTCTTTTGGATCCAAAAATTTCACAGTCGAAAGTTACGGGTGTCAGAGTACCAGATCTAGAACCATTTTTGATTCCAACAGTTTTGTGACAGTCAACTCCAGATCTGAAATTTGTTCCTTCTTTCCTAGCTTCAAGGTGAGTTCGTTCTTCTTCTTTTCATCTTGCATTTCCTTTTTTGCATCAGATCTGATATCATATCTTGTCAATTGTCATTTCATTTATCATAGTATCAATTCCTTTCATAGATTTGCATAACATTTTTACATTTGACATTAAAGGAACCCATCCCCAAATCACACTCCATCCTCAAATCTAGATCTTGCATTAGCACCCCTTCATCCTTTTGGGCTGTGCTAATCTGATTTGGGTTTGAGGGTGAGCCTTTGGGGTGTTCGTAATGTATCATAGGCCCCCGTACCATTTGATTTGGTGAGTGATCTTCCTACATAGCATTGCTTACCATTTCATATGATACATATATATATATATATATATATATATATATATATGCACACAAAAAAAAATGCAAGAAATATGCAAAATCAAATCTTCAGAAGATAGCTTTGGTAACCCCAGTTCAAGTAATGTTGGGATTAAGGCGGGCGGAAAGGCATGAATTCTCTCTACTCCGAACTGAGATCTCTACTTCCGGAAGAAAGTATTCGAGTATGATTTTATTTCATCTTGTAGCTGAAATGTTTTTATTTGGTGGGTTTTATTTTGTTTGAATTGAATTCGGATCGATATTGTGCAGGGAAAGCATTCATAACAAACCAACTAGAGGAAGTTGTTAATTACATTCATTATCTAGAGAACAATATCAAAGATCTAACAAGTGAAAGAGACAAGAACATAACTCTGACAGTTTGCTATGAGGCCGTTGAATTATCCAAGCCTCTGGAATTCCATGAATAAGATGAGGGTTTCCCATCAGTTAAAATAAAGTCATTTGGTTCAGCTGCATTTTAGGTATATATAAACTCGATCCAGAATCAGATCGCCTTGTCTGATATTCTTATGGTTCTGGTCCCTGGAAGAATGGAGAGTTGAAATTGTGAGTGTTGCTTCGCCTGTGACTAATGAAAAAGTCTTCGATACCATACACGCCAAGGTATTTTCCCAACAACGCCTTGGAGTATATATTCTTCACTCTCTTCAAATCTCTGAATGCGTTTCATTTTAATTTCAAAACCCAAAATGCCTTGGTGTGCTCGGAAGCCCACAGGGAGCATAAAATCTCCCTACGGATGCCTTCTGATGCGCTGTGCATCGGAAGACATCCGCAAGGAGATTTTACGCTCCCTGTGGGCTTCCAAGCATCTTTGCCTCAGCCTGAAATCCACTTCCGCCTCCGACTATGAGAGCAGCGCATCCGATAACTAAGGTTGTTGGCAATCCCTTAGGAATTTCATTCCTTGTCAAGAGAGAGAATTTAAATGGTTGGAATGAATGAAATGGGCGATATGATTTGAGGCTTGAGGGAAACTAAAGTTGCAATGGAAAAGAGAGGAAAGGACAAAAATATGGGTATGAAGAAGTCCCATTATTTTTCTAACAAAGATGCATTTGTAAATGAAGTTGTGTATGCAGGTGAAGAGGAAAGAGGAAAGAGGAAAGATTATATCAGTATGCCTTAATGAGGGCTTGAAGAAAGAGAGCAAAGGTGAAGTTGTAGAGGTTGAAGATGAGAAACAGAAGAGTGTAACAATGGATGAGAGTCCTTTAAAGGACATGAAGGTATTTGGACAGTAAAGAAGATGTTGCAAAAGTGACAAAGAAAGAGGTAATGGACAACATCTTTCATTTTAGTTGAAGAAGTGAATGGATTGTATAAAGACGAAAATATTGCAGTAGATAGTGAGAAGAAGAATGTTGCAGTGACAATAGAGGAAGAGGTAGAACCATACTTTCTTGAATTTATAAAAGATGGTGTATATTGAGAAGTCTGATGTAGTAAGTGTAGAGATAGAAAAGAAAGTGAATGCAGAGATGGATTCTATTAGTGTTGATCTGTGTGTAGAGAAACAAAAGTATGGTGTTGTAGTGAATAGTATGGGAACACGTTGGTGGAGGTGGCTGATATGGTGGTTTGGATCCCATGAGAGCAAATTAGAGTGAGAGTTGTAATTGGCGGGGGAGGAAGGATTGTGGTGGAGCAAATTCCACATTGAGGAAGTGGAGTGCAAAGCAGATATGGTGGAGAAGGATGACGAATGTGCGAAGGAAGAAGTCCTTTTATGATCTTAATGCAATGATAGAGTTTGCTACAAGTTGTTCACAACTTGAAAGGATAGTTCTACAAACTACTATCCAACTCCAATTTCTTACCCAATGTGGTAGCATCCAGCCTTTGATGATGTTAAAGAGAAGAAATCAACAGCAGCAAAGTTGGCAAGAGAATTTGCAGGTTACTCTAGAGAATTAAATGAAGAAAGATGTGAGAAATTAGCTTTGCCAAAAAAGAGAGGGATAGAGAAACAAAAAGAATGAATTTGTAGGTATGTTTGTGGTGTTCAAGACAGCCGTGAGAGCTGTGGGATAAAGAAAAATATCAAGACTTCAAATCTGGGGCGAAGCCAAGAAGGTGTGAAGGCATGAAGATTCAAAGACTTGTACGAATGAAGTGTTAGAAACATTGTAAAATTTTTGAATTTGTCTCTTGTAATCCTCCATATATGTAATTGTTCTTTGTTTCCATGTTTGTTTCAAATGTGTTTATGTAGGTGGGATGATAAGTAAAGGCTACAAGATTGGGTAGCTTGATAAGACCCCTGATCTTGACTGCATCACAAATTAAAACCATCCATTGAAGCACAGATGTGATGAGCAAGTTACTGTCTTTCACCATTTCTTATCTTAACCTGATACCTCTAGCTAATCATAATTGAAATAACAATAGTAAAGGAAAACATTGCAATTATCTGGATGAAATCAATTAGCAGTAAAGCATGCTGACAAATTAAAACCATCCATTGGAGCACAGATGTGATGAGCAAGTTTATAAATTATAATTGATGAGGAAAAGCAGTACGCAGTACCGTGATAATTCTAAATGAATATAAAACTTTGATGATGAAGGAACTCTGATTATGAATAAATTACTAATGTGGAACATAAATTGATCATGTGAATGTGAAGAAGAAAAATGAAACAAATATGAACTGAAAGTTTTAAATTTGACAGTGGTGGGGAATACAGAAATTATTGTCAACAGAATAGAGTGAGAAGTTAGAAGAGTTACTTTCTTAGGCTAGGTGTATACGAATCTCATAAGGTGACCTCCAAAGAAGGTTCAACCAAAATATTCCCCTAACAACAAGAATTCAGTATTTGATGGGGACCTCACAATCCTCCCTTATTTCTGGAGACTAGCCTTCCCTTACCTTCATTCTTTTATTAAGGATAAGCAGAATTAAAGACATTTGGAAATGGAAACACAATCAGAAATCTCCGTTATTTGACAGTCAAGAGTAATAACCTGTGAGGCACATTAACATGTATGGAGCCATATTGCACGACATGGATTCTGGACCAAATTGGAAATAAAGTGCAATATTAAGGTTGCATAAATGAAAATGTACTCCTGCAGCATCTTTTAGTTAAATAATGCTAAAAAATTGTACATAAAGCAAGTAAAATATTCAAACCAAAACCAATTTAAATTACCCACCGCAGTTTTTTGCAATTTTCTCCAATCTCAAACAGAAGTTCAGCACTAAAACTGTCACAGCTCTGAAGAGAGAGTTCTTCCAGTTGTGGGATGGCAAGATACTTGATGGATGAATCGTCAAGTTGAGCACAATCTAGTTTTAGACTTCTAAGAGCTGCATTGGAAGGAATTAAATGCTGCAACATTTCAACTGTAGCAGAAAGGTCCTGCAATAAAGATTAAAACTACATGTTTCAGGTAAATAAACTTTAGAACTAAAACAATATTTCTCAAATCAATTTTAACTTTCAATTAAGGTCATATAACTAGTAAAATATTAAACACTTTTGAGCAATTCAACATTTCTCAAATCCTCTAATGTTTTGGCAATACCATGTGCCTCTCATCAGCACACTTTTCCTGAAACCTCCTACGGAAGTTCCACTCTACTCCAAGGTGCTTAATGTATGATTTAATCTTTGACCAATTTAAATTTAACACCCAATTAGACTAAAAACTGTTTATTTTAACCCACACCACTGCTCTTGATGAAGATAAACCAACACTGTTGCCATCTCCGCGCTACATATGGGCACTGTAAAGTCTTTATTTTATTCCCTATTATTCTATATCTATAACTAATTTCATACAATAAGCTACTTTGAGATAAATTCAAACAGTTAGTTTTGAACAATTCTCAAGCCTAAAACAAATTTTGAAAATGAACCATCGGAATCTGATAACCTTGTGAATCTAATCAGGCTTTGGATAGATTTCTGTCCTTGTGCATGGTACGTGATTAGTAACCTTTGTTGTCACATCCCTAAAGGCACCTCTATTTTTAACAGATCGTCAATAGGCACACTGATTGATCTGTCAATTGCAAGGAGCAATATGATGAAAAAAGATTCAGTTCAATTGTCAAAGTATAAAGTCTAATGTCAATGGCATTCATCGATGCTATAACTCAAAGATAAAATGAGGTTGTGTGTAGCCGTGAATTATAAAAGGATGTCTTTGATATATAATTATAATTATGATAATTTAAGTTTCAGTTAATACTTCTTAACAAACACACCATAATTAAATCATGTAGCAAAAGTAAATGAATATATGCATGAATAGATTTCTATAAAATATCACTATCCATTTGTACCAGCTCTTTAAAAAGAATAGAAAAGATTGAACTGCCTACAGTAGCTCAACTCACAAGTCAAACACATTACAGTTTCATGTTGAAGAGACTCAACTCTGACTGGTCTACAGACCTCCTCCCAACCAATAAGGTGCGATTCGGGGCCCTCCTGAGTTCTTTTCCCCAGGAACTGTTTTTAAATACTTTTGAACTCCTTAAGAATACCTTTTGAGGGAAAAGAAAACGAAAAATACAAAAATCAGAACTACCTGCAAAGCAAGTTTAGTTAGAATGTTCCTACCTACCAGGGGAAGTAGCATTGCTAACAGGAATCCAACTTTCCACTCAGCTTATCAAATATATAATTGCAGTCCTTCATCTTGTCAGTTCTTTCCACCGGGAGAATTCAGTTACTTTTTTGAGAAGGATGTCCACTAAAAAGTTGGAATCTGGAACATCTACTTCAAATTTGAAGTAAGCATTAACACAGAGACAAAGACAGAGGAAGAGACAGAGACAGAGACAGAGATCTGTAATATCTTTTATCTCACCCAAACAAATGCTACAAATTAGAATTGTATTGGTTTGTGCCATCTCTTTAATAGTTAGTTTTGCCATTACGAAGACTTAGTCAGCAAAATGCAACTACATGACTGGATCACCCTAAAATTAAATCAGTAATAACTGATTAGCCTTCTGAAGATATATCTTCCCAATTGCTCTATCATTATAAATAAATAGATGGGAATCAAGGTCAACCTGGCAAATGCTTCTTGATGAAAAACATTATTCTGAAAATGGCCCATTAGTTAAGATTGAAATTGAAAATAATAAAGAGCTGAAGTGGTTCTTGAACCATTCAACCCAGTTAGGGCAATGCCACCCACTATCTACAAGCTGTTGACAAAACCAAATTGTTCCTCCAAAAAAACCTTTACTAGGGTCTCCTTTGGTCTGTTGGCAATAATTTTTATTACAATTTAACAAACCATGTAACATAAGGCAATCATCTAAAGCCATCAAAAATCATGCTGCTTTCTTTAAGATTAGAGACAAGAAAGGGTTCAATGCGTGTAAAACTTCACCTTAATAGACTAAAACCTTCAACAGCTTCCAGTATACCACTAATGATGATCGGCTCAAAAACACAAAATTCAACAGATAAGTCCTTGGTGCCAAATTGTCAGTCTCTTCAAACTGAAAATCATTTTGAAAATTTCCTCCTTGGAGGTTTTGTCCAAAAAATTGCTACTCTGCTGCTTAGGCATGTTCTAACTATTATCTGCAAAGACTTCCTTTCTTCTTAATTGTTGCTTCTGCTAAAGTCTTTTAAATATGTTACAACTTGCTTTTAATTTTATCCATCATTTCCAAGGGCTCATTCCCTTCATCCTTTATTTGAGTAACTTGTTAATGCTTTTTCTGATTATTGTAGGTCAATAGTAGAAACTAGTTTTAAAAATACATTCCTTCAGTCACTTCACTTCAGAATTTTTTAACTTAAAGATCTCATCATTTATTCCATTGCATCTGAGTGTAAATTATTCCAGTCATTCTAGTGGTTTTGGATCTTTGATTTAATAACTTCCTCCTTTCTAATGAGAATATATATGCATGTACAGAACTTGAATTGCCCCTTCCTCCAGCGTTTCTCGATTTAATTCTACCTATATAGACTGTTTAATAACAGCCACTCTATCCAAATGGCATTTTGTGATCACAGATATATAGATTTAAAGCTTAATGTGTATATAATCAAAGCCTGAATTTAAAAAATGCGAAATTCTACAATAATGTAGTCCGTAAGACAAATTTTACAAACCAAAAATCTTTCTATGACTTATACTTTATAAGAACTGTTCCGCAGCTTCTGTTGTTCCAAGTAAATCCTTTATCTCTGCGTCAACTGTCTATCAAGGGTTTCACTTTCAACTGAATCTTCTTTTGCCTGAATATTCTTCCATATGTGGCCAGCCTCCTTTCTTTGGTTAACTTCTGTGGTAGCGATAAGCACAACCAATGAAGACTTGATTACCTCAAGAATCTACTCGTGCAAGAACTTCACGGGAAGAGAAAAACAAAAGTAAACATAGATGATTTCATTGACTTTCATTAGTGTGATATATCCTACAATCCACCAATGCATAAGAAGACCCCACATTGCTAGAGGAGCACTCAAAAAAATAAAAAACCCTTATGCTCTTCCAGAATAGTGAAGAATACAATTGGGTAGATTTTCACACAAATATACCAAAGTTGCATGGACACGGATACAGATACGGTATCGGATACGGCTATTTTTGAGAGCCCCAATATGGATATGGCTGCATACGACATTCATAAAAAACATATACACATATATTTAACACAATTTTCTAAGTTATTAGAGGAGATTTTCATTACTTCAAAAGCAATATAGACACACAATTGCTACATAAATAATTATAAGTTGATTTAACAATTTACAATATGCAAAAATAGTAGAGTTGCATTGGAAGATAACCAAAAAAATGGGTCACTGAAATGGAAAAACAATTCATTTGTCTTTCTTTTGGTATAGGTTTTAACTTTTGTTTATACCAATTTTCTTTTTAAAAGAAATTAAATCACATAGTATCCGGCATGGTTGGAAAATCAAGGTTTTTCGGGCATGCATGGGAACAATATACGACATGTATCCAAGCCGTATCAGATATGGGGATACACGTGCCCAAGGAGGGACAAAGGAGTTTCCGGCTACTATGAAATATACATAACCTTTCAGCTCCCATTTAACTGCTTTCTATCTACCCAAAGCAAATATGGTGGCAAGGAATCCAAAAACCTGCAGAAAATAGCATGAATACTCAGATAAATTGATGAAATCCAACTGAGTCACCCCCACAAAAACAAATATGCAGAAGTTTGGCCATTGGGCTTTTACCAATCACAGTGTTATCTTGTTTCCTCCTCAAAATAAGTAACGTCCAAAGATCGTAAAGATCGTCCCAGCTTTTGGGCGCTACAGCATATTCCAAATTGGAGATTCCACGGCTCACATTAAACTTAAGCATCCTAACAAGCATGGTTAGCATTTGAACTCTTAGCCTCACCAGCTCAAAAACAAAAATACACACCAACAAAGGATGGTAAACATACAGACTGATGAAAACATCCTCTACCACAGCCTCCCAATTAAAAGACAGAGATTGAACCGTAAACCATAGAAGCTCTAAACTCAGATAAACAGAATAAAGTTAAATACTCTTTTAATAAAAGCAAAACGTGTGATACTCGAAAAAACTTCCAATCTCTGCATTTTGACACTAATTAAAAATATATCAGTAAATTAACTCTGTGATAAAGCAACACAAACCTATTCCAGACGAATTTTCAATATCATCAAGCAGTGAGAAACAACACTTATCAATATATTCCAAATCAGAGTACTTCTCAATCCATAAGAAAAGCCCGTGTCTTCTTTCCAATTTCTGTTAACAGATCAACCATACAACACAAATCTGCAATAGATAATTTATGAGAATTTCTAATAACTCGGGATCTCATACCCATGTACCGAGAGGTAAATACTTTTGGAATTATACAATTTGGATGACTGGGATGATTAGACTCAATCCAAAAATTACATGGCCTCCAGAAACAGAAATAAAAGGTAACGAAAAAGCTCACCTCCTAGGTCATGAGCATGCCAAAGCTCAATTGGGCATATCAGACCCGCCTTCGCACCCTGACAACCCACTGGGAGATTTCTTTTTCCATATCCTTGCTCAAATTTTGTAAATTATAGTTTTGTATCTCATGAGTCATGACCAAAATAGGAGCTAACCCAAAACTTGCCAATACATCTACTCATGTAATCTAACTGCGACAAGTGTAATCCACCTCAAATGATAATAACCAGTGCCTACCCACTGCTAGAGAATTTCTCAGCATCCAAGCTTCAAATTCCTGGTACTGTAGCATATGTTTAGACATAAATATGACACTGGTCATATTAAAAAGACATCTATGAATATGATTTTTTTTCAAATAATACAGTGATCAATGAACATCATACCGCATTGTTAATTTCAATATTTTTTGAAGTTACTACCTTTCTTTTTAAATTTGAGCCATGTAGCACTCCAACTTGGACTCGACTCAGGCTTGGACTTGTAAAAAAATTACGCACAACTTAACTAAATACAAAATAGTAAATTTAAAATTTCAGAAAAGCGATATTCAGGATTGAACTTTGAAGAAGCAGCTGCCAAAGAACGAGGACTGAAATGAAGCTGAAGTCGGGTACAACAAGCTTTTGTTTTTTGATTGTAAACTTTGCCTAAGTGTAAGCTCTTTAGGGCTTTAGTTTATTGAATTTTGTATTTTGTAATGTTTTTGTAACAAAGTGGTTCTCAAATATGGCAATTGGATAAATCGGCGTTTCTATTGCCTTTACTGCTTGGATTTTGGCTAAATAATCGTAAGAGGATTGCACTGAACACAGTGAGTTAGCCAGCCAAGTCAAGACATCGAAACTCCCCTCTGTGTGCTCAGTTCATTCCTCTGCAAGTCTGGACGAGACTGGTAAAGTCTCAATACCAAGGAACTTAGAGCCATTGAGTTGATTATCTAGTCTCTATAGTGTTTGCAACACTACCAGATTTTTTTAAAGCACGGAGTATAGTGTTAGGAGCCCTCGGCCTAACAGCTCGAGATGAAATAAAAAATCTCAATTGGTACAAATCACAAATGCTACCAATGATAATGTTGTATGAACATGTAGATCAAGTAAGTAAACAGAGGAAAGTCATTACGGAAACCCCAAAAGTAAACAGACGACATGTTGTTTATTCGAATCCCGAAAAACAAACAATGTGCTGGCAGTTTTAACGAAACTTAACACACACCTTTAAAATAATAAGCGCAAAATTTCTAAAAAGCTGCACTCAGTTCATAGTGTTAGCTCTACTAAATGCATAAAACACCTATAAAATAAAAATATGTGCAGGCTGTTTAGAATTTCTAAAAAGTTTTATTGGGTTCATTATATTGACTCTAGCAAATCCATAAAACCCCTTAAAAATAACAAACAATGTGCAGATGTGCGGTTTAACTCTGAAAAATCCATAAAAAGCCTTTAAAATCACAAAAAATGTACAGGTCGTTCAAGGTTTACCCCACCAAATACCTTTTAATAAATAATGAGCTCAGTTTTCAAAGAACATCTGAAAAACTTCTCTTGGGTTCATCGTATTAACTCTAATAAATGTATGAGGATTTTGGGTAGAAGAAAAAATACTTGTTTGTGCTGATCTCCTCTTGGATTTTTAATTTAGATATGTGTATCATTGATACAGATTAATGAGGTGAAATGTTGATGTTACTAACCAGAAGATGAAACGAGTGGAGGAAGGAGAATGTATGAGCCGCACAGACGTTGAGAAGCTTGCAGGATCCACCAGCTGCGCATATGGAAGGTACATCCAGCTTGCTCAATATGCTCTGCAGCAAAGCCATGGGAAGCTGATCCAGACCCCCGCCTCCACCTCCGCCTTCACCTCCTTCCATGATCATGCACTTCTTCCCCTTACCATCCGCCATGATGAACAAGCTGAGGCAGCTGGGAGATTTTCCTTTGTGAGTATGAGGCTACAAGCCATCTACTTCTTAGTCATAGCGTTGGCATTCGACGGAGAAGACGAGAGTCAAGGAAGGAATATGCGATTAAGTTGCTTGTACGGCGGGTTTTATTAACCAGCTTTTGCGGGTCGCATGGGACAAACTTTTGGGCTTTAGTTCCCTTTTCTCCCCCTAACCCCATGTCCCTATGGAGCCCTCCTTAAGGCACTATCTATGCAGCCATAGAAATTCAATTTTTACAAAGGAAAGTTAAAAAAAAGACTAGGTTCCTCCTTAGTAACATTAGAAAACTGATGGTTAGATAGACGTTGCCCTTCTTAAGTGCAATTTGTGCTTAAATTTAAGCAGTGGAGTGTCCCCATGCCATTTTTAAATAAGAAGAAAAGGATAATTTGGAATCTATCCCTATTTTAGTGGAGCAGCCACAGCTTAAAAATTAAAAAATAAGCATTGAAAAAAAGGGGGCCTAAAATAAGCAACGGCTGGTTATTGACAAAAATGACACATGGCTCCACAAATCATTTTCCCTCTTTTTTATATCTCTATTTTTTCTCAAAACACTTATCTACAAATTTTATTTTATTTTTTTTGGTTTGTAACAAATTTTTTTATTTTTCATATATATAAAAGAAAAGGATTACATTTTAAATATATAAGCATTGAGGCTTTACAGTTCGAAAAGAGCCTAAACATAGCAACTAAGCCCTGTAGATAGAAAGCAAAATCGGGCTGGTAGTGTGATTACTGCAGAAATGACACTATGCTAGAAGAAAACTGAGAGAGGGTAAGGAGGATAAAGACTTGAGGCATATAAAGCACTCAGTCATATACAAAAATTACAAACAAAGGACCAGATCCATCAGAGATATGACTTCATTCCTCAGCATGTTGTTTGCCATGCCTCTGCCCGCGTTTCTACCTGGGCACCTCCTCGAAAATAGCTTTGTCTCTCATCTCAGCCGGCCTTGCTAAGTCCTCCACCATAGACTTCAGCGTCTTCCATTTGCTTGTAATATCCTTTTGATAAGCAACTTGATCAACATTTCCCCACCAGGTGAGAAAGGGGACACGACCATAGTTGAAACCTTCCTTCAGTTCAGCAAAACATTCACTATAATCAAACCCTGCATCAGGAACAACCCATTCTAATATTGATTCAAGGCCCAGAAGTAACTCCGGATCAAAGAGGAGTTATGTAATGCACTGGACCTCACTCTCGGACTCCCCGAGCTGTAGGCCCCAAGCTATCACCAAAGAGATGATATCAACATTAGATCTGCACTTAGCAAATCTCTCCTGATATTGGTTGCCGAGGACATTTTGAACAGCAATAGCCAACCCTTCATGCTTTATGTTCAACAAGCCTAAGATCCTCTCAATGTTGGCTTGTCCCTCAACTACTTTTTGTTGTTTCTTGGTTCTGACCGAGAATGTAGCTTCCATCTCGACCACTGCAGAATAGACAAAAATGGAAAAGAAGAGAGATGCATTTGAAGGAGGTCATGGGTGGTTTTAAACTACAGGTAGGCTGGAGTAAGGGAGAAGTTTGCGGTCCTTTCAACTGACAATAGCCCAAATCAAGAATCTTTCATTAAACAGAGTGTTGACCTGTTGGATCCATCACATGAAGACTCTATGTTTGCCAGGAGGCACTGAAAAGTTCCTAAAACTGTCCTCCCTAAGTTGACAATAGTCCTTAACAAGGAATTAACACCGCCAAAACTGGAAGAGTAGTTCGAGAACTGTCAATATAGCCTTTCATCAAAGGAAGTCATCCACTTGCAACAGACACATCGAACATTACATCCTGCAACATGCATCATTACATCTATTCACCAGTAGTCGTAGTCCATTTGCAGCAGTCGCATTGACCATTACAACTTGCAAAAAGAGTGATGAGGCACTTGCACAATAGTACAAATCTAAAAACACAGGCGTCAACCTGCAGCATAAAACACAGCTTAGTTGCAAAAAATCTCTTTTGGGAAAATTTCAAAACAGGGCTCATTGCTCATCATAGGACTTATAGCCCATTTGGAGACTATATCGGCCTCCTGATTTCCTTCTCTGAGGACATGGGTGATTTTGAAGTCTGAGAATGAGCGTAAGAGATGGGAGATCTCTTCAATCATATTCTTCAGATGCCATGCATTAGCTGCCCCATTTTTAATTGCATTTATTATAATTTGCGAATCACCTTCTAGGTGTATATTCTGAAGGTTCAGCTTTTTAGCCAATTGTAATGCCAACAGTGTTGCTCTGGCTTCAGCCTCATTGTTGGTTCCATTATTGAGCCTCTAGGCAGCTAGAGCTAGAATATCCTCATTACTATCTTTGACAACAACGCCAGCCCCTGAGGATCCCAGATTGCCTTTAGAGGCACCATCAAAATTAATTTTGACCCATCCTAGACTCGGTTTATCCCACTTCAGCTCTGATCTTCTTTTATTCTGAACATGCACATCTTTAATATTACCACTCCTTAGTTTCAAGCTTGGTCAATTACAGTGAAGTTGTCTGTCAGCCTTGGTGTAAAGCAAACTACCCGTGGAGGTAGTAAGGGCAGCTTGCATAGTCTCTTCAATAGCACTTAAGATACTCGCTTTGACACTAGATAGGGATCTTTCCTTATCTTGAAAGATGTGTCTATTACGTTCTTCCCAAATCTCCCAAATGATGATGGAGGGGCATGCATTCCATAACCCAGATAAGGTTGTGTGCTTTTGAGGGATCGACCAACTTTGGAACACTTCTTTGATGCCCTGCTGAAAGGGTCCAATCAACCCCAAATTTTTTTTAATCATATCCCAACATGCAGCTGAAAAAGGACACTGAACAAGTAGGTGATCAACATCTTCCTGAGCTGATTTACATAACACACATCGAGTTGGGCCTTAGAGGCCAAAATGTTTCCTTCTTTTAGCTATTAAAATCCTTCTTTGCACTGCTGTCCATGCAAAATTTCATGCCTTTGGTAAACAGTGTCTGTCCCATAATAGATTTATGTTCCAAGGTAATAAATCCTCCTCAGTCTCTTGGGATAGGAACCCAAGCTTTACCGAATAAGCCCCACTCTTGGATTTACACCAAATAATCTTATATGAGTTCTCAATTCTAGTGAACCTCCTCTTTTTAAAAAGATCTTCCATGAGGTCTCTCTGCAGGGTAGAGAGGACAAGACCATCCAAAGGTTTCCATTGCCACACGGGTCCAAGAGGGGACTCCCTGCATTCTAGGTAATCCTCCAACTTAGAGCCCCAATTGTTAGTGAAGAGAGTTCTCAAATCATCAAATCTTCTATCCTCCTTTAAAATTGGGTGATTGTTCCAAGAATCATCCCAAAACAAGGCTTTGTTTCCATTGCCAACATGTCATGAGACATGTCTAGTGATGATAGATCTACAATCTAGAAGAAAATTCTAGATTGTAGAGCCTTTAGGGGGGTTAACAATGGTGAGGATTCTCTCATCCTACGGAGAGTCTAGGTATTTGGATCGGAGTGTCTTGACCCATAAACTATCTGGTTGGCAGCACATATGCCAAACTAGTTTGGCCCGCAATGCCAAGTTCATCTTCCTCCAATCCTTCAGTCCAGTTCCCCCATCCTGCTTTCACTTACAAATCTTATCCCAAGCAATGAGGGGCCATTTATCTCCTTCTTCAGCCCCATTCCAAAAGAACTTCCTCATTCTTTTGGCTATGGCATCTAAAACTTGTGAGGGATCTTGAAGCAGCTCATAGAGTAAATAGGAATGGCTGACACCACAACTTGGATTAAAAGATTTCTACCTGCCAATGTGAGCCATCTACTCTTCCAACCATTCATACGATTGAAGCAATAATCCATAAGATTTTTCCACAAGTGCGGTTTGGAGGCACCACCAAATAAAGGCACTCCTAAATATTTGCTTGGAAGCTTACCTATCTTGATTTGCATGATTTCACTAATTTGTTTTTGCAGATTGTTGGCCATATGGAAGAAGATCTCTGATTTTTGCCAGTTGACACTCTAACCAGTGGCCCTACTATAACGGTCTAGGGTGGACTTTATGACACAAGCTTCAGGAAGTGAAGCAACTCCAAGCAAGAGGTTATCATCCACAAATTGCAGATGTGTGGAGGAGGGAATACCTGCTGCAATCTTAATCCCTTGCCAACTTCCATCCAATCTCTTGCTGATGATAAGTCTTCCCAAGACTTCAGCCATAATTATGAATAAAAAGGGGGCCATGGGGTCACCCTGTCGGATACCTTTTGAGGTTTCAAAGAAACCTTGAGGGTTGTCATTCACAAGAATAGAAAATCTGGGGGCGTTGATGCAGCTAGAAATCCATTTCACCCAGCCTTTTGCAAATCCAAATTTTGTAAGTATCCTAAGAAGAAAGTCCCGATTTACATGGTCATAGGCTTTCTTGATATCAAGTTTGATCAACATTCTATTGACTTTTGCAGCTTTAATTGTATGCACAGCTTCATGTGCAATAATGATGCCCTCAAAGATTGATCTATTGGGAGAAAATCCGCTCTATTCCTCAGAAATAATATGCTCAAGAATGAGCTTGAGCCTATTTGCAGCCACTTTGACTATTACTTTATAAACAGTGTTACATAAAGCAATAGGCCAAAAGTCAGAAAAGGAATTAGTTACAGATTGCTTGGAGATCAATGCAATGAAAGTGTTATTGAAATCCTTCAAAATAAACCCTTCAGCTCTAGATTCTTCAACAATTTGCCATAAGTCTTCTCTTAAAATGTCCCAAGTTTTTTGAAAAAAGAGTGTTGGAAAGCCATATGGACCCGGGCCTTTATCTCCGCCCATGTCAAATAAAGATTTCCTTACTTCTTCTAAAGAGACAGGGCTCATAAGCTTTTCATTCTGAGTTGTTGTGGTAGTGTTCGGGATGAGGTTGAATAGTTCCTCATCATCTTGCCTTGGGAGCTGACTTTGATTAAAAGTTTCATGGAAGAAGTTAACAGCTTCCTGATTGATAATCTTTGGATCTGAGGTGGTGACCCCCTACTTGTATTGATATTGTATGTTTTGTTACGGGCTCTTCTGGTCTTGACAGATTTATGGAAGAACTTAGTATTATGATCCCCTTCTTTGAGCCAGGTCTCACGAGATTTTTGTTTCCAATGAATTTCTTCTTTGGCTAGCACTTCTCTATACAATCTTAGAAGGGATTGTTCCTCCGAATATGTGTTTTCATCCATACCCTCAGCTATGATCTTAACATTAAGAGATTGCAGGCTTTGTTCTAGTTGCAACTTTTCAACAAAAATATCTTTGAATACTTCTCTGTTCCAAATTTTAAGCTGGTCTTTAATATATTGGAGCTTTTTAAAGAAGATGAAGGACTTGTTTCCTTCTTATTTTGGAGCATTATTCCACCAATGTTCCATATTGGTGTGAAAGTCAGCCGCCCTCAGCCACATGGCTTCAAATTCGAATGGGGCACGGTCAGGAGCAACATCTTCTTGTATATTACAAAGAATCAGATAGTGATCCGAGCCAGCAATTGGTAGGATATATGTTGTGCATAACCAATCCTAGTCTTTCCAATTACCCATGAGAAAAAATCTGTCTAACTTCTCCGCTATAGTTGTGAACCCTTTTCTCCTGTTGGTCCAAGTGAAATTACCAGATCTGAAATCCAATTCTGTTAACCCATTATTTAAAACAAATTCAGCAAAGTCATTATGACTTTTGCTTAGCCATTATTTGCCACCTTTCTTATCTAAAGGGCTGAGTATGGCGTTGTAGTCCCCTCCTAAGATAAAAAGGTCATCTTTTTTGTCCATGAGGAGATTGGATAAGTCATTCCATAAAGCTTTCTTTTCATTAGGGTTATTAGGGCCATAAACATTGAATAAATAAAAGCGAGAAAGCAATTACTTAGAAGATACCTTAATCCATTGCCAATTTGAAGACTGATTTAGTAGGACTACCTCCACCGCCCTGTCATCCCAAAGAATACCAAGGCCTCCAGAAGCACCATTTTCCTCTGAGCACACACTTTTCCATCTGCAAAATTTATTCTAGAAGAACTTAATGTCATCACCCTTGAGTTTAGTTTCTTGGAGTAAAATGATATCCGCCCTCACTTGATCAAGACCTCATTTGAGCAAGCAAGATTTTTCAGGGGCATTGCAGCCACTGACGTTCCATGAGAGGAGTCTCATTGCTTCCGGGAAAAGGCGAACCTTTTCCCTAACCTCAACAGTATTATTTGGTCTGCTGCACACCCGGCTTGCTCCAACATTTCTTTGGTGGATTTCCTTCCCCTTCTCTTCTGTTCTCCTAGTTTAGGTTTTTTTATCAAAGACACAGAAAGATTTATTCCCCTTTGTTTCAAAACATTGGTTGTGTCCTCCACTCCCAAAAAATCACCCTCTCCCTCATCACTAAAGTAGCTAACATTAGAAGCAGTATCAAGAAGGTTATCTCCACTATCTCTGGCATCATTTAAAGAACTTTCTAAATTGCGAATGGGGGAGATTTGCCCTTCAAGATTATTATCTACTTCTTGAATATGGACATTATGAGGAGATTTATCCCGTGCGTCCTGCAGTTGATTGAGAGCAGCCAGGATAGGGTGAAAGTAGCTAATGTGTTCCTGATAAGATGACTTATGAACAGGTCCAGAAACAAATAAAGAGGGAGAGGATATTTTATAGCTCCCAGTCAAACCAGGATCGGGTTTAGCTAGAGGGTTGAACTCAAGCGCATCACTGTTAAGAGTTGAAGGCAGAGAGGAGGGCAGATAGCATCATGCCTCATCTCTGGATTTTTCTGGAGACATTTCAATATCCTTGCATGTAGGTAGAGGGTGGCTCCCCATACATCCTGTCAAGAGGTCATCACCTTCTGCATGAGAGTCTGACTGGTCAGGAAAATCAGGTTTGCTGCCCCGGTCCCCTATCTTATCCCCCAAGTGGTTAGGTGACTATGACCTAATGTCTATAGAGTTGGGCACAATGAGAGACTGTGTTTGAACCCATTCACCAGATTGAACGGAGCTAGGTAGGAGAGGAGGGAGGAGGGGAGACTGAGGGGTTTATTTCACCACTTGGGTGGAATTTTGACTATTCGAAGCCATAAGAAGAGAGGCCGAACCATCTCAGGAGGACCATGACTGTCTGAACAAGAAGAGGATCTGGACTCCGTTGTTCTATTAAAAATCATGTCCTCTTCAAAAAGGATCAACCACTGAGGTTGAGTAGTCCAACATGCTTCACACTCCTTTATCCAATCAATGCAATAATTCATTTCAAGACCCTTGCCTTTACCTTGAGCTTTAGTGGCTTTGGTTAATAAGTTTGTCATTTAAACTTCTACTTGTAGTCTCCATTCACCATGAGCTGACCCTTACACCACCATATCTGGGATTTGGTAACATTTCTGCATCTTAACTAAGATCTTAGTGTAAATGTAAAAATCGTTTCTATCGACCACCTCTTCAGCTTTCAGAAAAAGACCAATGTTATTCCCTATTATTTTAAGGGTTTCCTCATTTTTGTATTCCCATGGGAGTTTGATGAGTTTTATCAAGACAACAATATTTTCCACTTCCTCTTTATCAGGTTTAAAGTTTGGATTCCAGTCACAGATGTAGAAGCCAAGACCATCCAAAGAGAAAGGGCCTCCTTCTATTATCCATTCCTTGTCTGCCTTCGAGGGGCAAACCACCAAGAGGATCTCATTCCTGAGGGTTTTGAGTTCAAAGTTTTTCCCCCAGTTGGATTCTATCCAAGATCGGATCTTACTAAGAGATGGCCACGGGCCGAGCCATTTCAAGAAAAAGGCAGTTTCCTTTAGATTAATCACAGACTCTGACCATTGAAGATTGGTTATGACAACAGACGAAGATCTAATAAGGAGGGTGTCATCTACCTTTGAAGCCAGTTTCTTCATTTGGACATCGGTTTTACCTACTGGTTTGGATGATCCTGGTTCTTTCGGCCACCAAAACTTAGATTTTATCTATTTGAAGTTGAAATGATTAGGAAGCGTCAGGGATGCATTTCTGTTCCAATAAGGAGGGTGTCTTCTCTCCCTTTTCCTTCCATTCCAACCATTTTCATTAGTCCATGAATGGTCTTGCCTTGGGGGAACCCATCCACCCTGCATCCGCCTGTTATATCCTCGCCCGCCATTGAATCCTCTGGATTTAGAGTGAGAATCTGCTAGCAGGCCCTTCCAAGTCCGAGGAGAGATAAAGGCTCAAAGGGAGCCATTTGTATTGCGGGTTCTGGAAGGATCCCAGAATATTTTGTTTGGAATCCTTTGACTAGAACAGTAGGTTTCTTGACAGGAGAAGTTTAGACAACTCCTATCAAACCCTCAAGCCCCAGGGCCATGGCCGCCATGACCGTTACCTCCAGAGCCATTACCGCTCTCCATATTTTTATCTACAAGTTTTATTATTAAGATTTTATTTAAATATTAAAAAAATAAGCAACAAAATTCATTTACCATGGGGCCACCAGCTCCACAAATTGCTGCTAAAAATGTTGAGCAGCAGCTGCTAGCTAAAATAAGTTTAGCAGCCGCATGGGGACCTGCCCTAAGGGGTAAGGCATTAGTAGGGGCTATAGTTAACTTTGTGCACTCAAGATCTTAAGAAGTATGTTAGATTTTGATGATTTTCTTTTGTTGTCTTGTATGTGACTTAATTGTTTAAAATTAAAGTATCCTTTTTTGGGTATTAGCGATAAAAAATTGTCATTTTTAAGTGTTGACTGATACATGACCCTCGTCATGCTAATAGTGATTGGCATTGGCTAAGCTCTAGATAGAATGCACCGAAGACAAAATAAAATAAAATAAGTCTTTTTTTTCCAAATTCGTGAAAACACACTAAGTTTTTGGCAAAAAATTTGTAGTTTTCGACCACAAAATATGTAGATCATGAAGAATAGATGCTGAAAATTTTGCAAAAATCCGTGGTGTTTTCAGATTTTTCAAATTTGGTCAATGGTGCATTTTGTCTGGAGCTTAGCTGAGTCTATAGTGATTCGGGAGATGACCAATAAAAAAATAAAAAAGTATTCAATTACAAAATTAAATAACACCTAATTGTAAGTGTTTAGGTGTATGGGTCCACTCACATTTTTCACTTTTGCATTAGGAATGGGTGACCACTTAATTCCCTCGCCACCCTTTTATGTCCATTGTCGACCATGTACATGCCTTCTCTTGGACACATTGCCCAACATTATGGAACCCTAAAAATATATGTTTTCATTACATTTGGGGATTATTTTCCCTTTCATTTTCTTCCCATGAAGCTTGGTCTGCAACAATCCGCCTTTGTTCGATGGCTTCGACCAAGTAAAGCTTGCACATCCTTCCTCCTTATTGTATTGTATGTTCAATGATGAATTCTACTTGTTCGTACTTGCAGTTTGCTTTGCTTTTTCATCATTTTTGTCCATCTCGTTGAAGGTTTCTTTTCAATGATATCTACCACTTAATAATGCGAAAATCATTGACCCTGTGATTTCTCGTTTCATTTTTCTAGTCAATCAGACAATTTCGTCGATTTTTGTCCACCTATTTTGTCAAATTCATAGCAATCATATGATTTCATGTAGGATTTCACCATTAGAAATCATGCATTATAAAAGTTTTCATGATTTCATCATCTGTATAATTATATTACGAAGTAATTATCTGTATCGCATCAAGGATTTCATTATAATGTGAAACAATTTCGGGGATGTTGTCGAGGGTTTCATTATACCTTCATTTTGTTGTGATATAATTTTGTGTATGGCCTTGTGGGTTTCATTATGTTGTGAAATGATTATTTCTATGGCATTAAAGGTTACATTAAAATTATTTTATTTTATTTAATTCCTTTCATTGTGAAATAATTATCTACATGGCGTCAATTGATTCATTATCTTACAAAATAATTATTTGTATGGCGTTGAGGGTTTTATTTTGCTATGAAATGATTTATCAATATGGCATGAAGGGTTACATTAAAATGATTATATTTTACTTATTTCGTTTCGTTGTGAAATAATTATTTGTATGGCATTGAGTGTTAGAGTAAAAATGTATTTTTCACTTATTAATTAAATCATTATTGATTTAGTTATTAAGTCACTTTTTATCTCTAGTTCACTTAAGCTAAACTTTAGGCATATAATAATTAATTCTATTATTAATTATTATCATGCAACGTATGTTTCTCCACCTTCTGGTGTTCGATCTCCTTTATAAGGATTGATCTCTTTGTAATTATTAATTCTTTTGTAATTCCCTCTATTCTCTCTCTGAATGAATATTTCATCTTTTAGATCATTATGAGTTGTGTCTCCATTCTTTGCTTTTGTGACAGGTATTTTGCATACAGTGGATCTTGGTGATTGGAATTCTTCAAATTCTAACATGGTATCAGAGCCTTGTTGTTGCAACTTGTTCTTGAGTTTTTTGTATAGATCTGGGGGGAGCTATTTTTTGGAGCACTTTTGGCACAAACTGATCTCACAACTACATCCGAAAGGCCCAAAAATCCATATTTTTGTATAAGGCTCATCCAATTTGAACATAGTGGAAATCTTGGCCCTTTTTTTCATGCACAACCTTGGCATGCTTTTTGAGGCAAAAAAATGTCTTGGCTTTCACATCGCCTCAATTTCTGTGTCACCTCAAAATTCATGTCACCATACCGGCAAAAATAAAATCTTGGTACCTCCGCTAATTTTGGCAGTACCACCAGCTTTAGTGGAGCTCTGCCAGATTTAGCTGAGATCACTTGGAGTTCTTCTTGTTCTAGAGCCCTCTTCGGTTTTTTGCTCGTGTCTTGAGCAAACGGAGGTGTTTTTGGCCAAACAAGATATCGTGGGAAAGCTGGTTCTGAGCCTGATTTGATTTTTGAGGTTTGGTTTTCTAATTTTTCCATCTTGCAAGGTTTTTTTAGTCAGAGTTGGGGTTCCTTTTTGCACTCTAGTCACCATATCTTGCTCCTTCAGACTCCGTTTTTAGACTTTCACATGTAGTTGGAAAGCTAGTTTTGTTCTCCTTCTTCTTATTGTTATTGAGCAAACGGAGGCGTTTTTGCCAAAAGAGATATCGTCGGAAAGCTGATTCCGAGCCCGATTTGATTTTCAAGGTTTGGTTTTATGATTTTTTCATCTTGCAAGGTGTTTTGCCAATCAAAATCAAGGTTCCTTTTTACACTCCAGTCGCCATATCTTGCTCCTTCAGACTCTATTTTTAGACTTCCACATGTCGTTGGAAAGTTGGTTTTGTTCTCCTTCTTCTTGTATGGGTCTCATCGCCAGAATATGCTCCAGGTATATTTTATTCAGGTTTTTTTTTTGCAATCTGGTGGATATCTTAGATGTTTCAGGTCCTTGGATCATTTTACTTGCATGGGATGACTCCTTTTTAGTTAGTACATAAGTTCTTATAGCTTTATGTCATTTGTGAGCATTGTAAACATCTTTCTGCAGCATTTCATTTTTGCAAATGCACTAAGATAAAGTGTCATCATTGCATGTTTGGGATCTTGCACATTTTGTGGTTGTTTGTACTCGCACTACATAATAAAGTGTCATGGGGGTTTGATCTACCTTTGTCAACTGAGTGTTCCTTCCATGATATTAGCCTCATTATATGTGTCTAGAGATTGATCATCATCAACATCATCCTTTATATGTGCTTGTACTTTCTTTGACATGTAGTTATTCTTGGCAGCATCTATTAGTGTACATGTCATATCTCTCTGTGCTCAGCATTATGGGGTTATTTTCTGTTGGTTCTAATGCTTCCTTGGATCGATGGAGTGAGCTATGTATTCGGTATTTGTTCCTATGTACTAGCGGATGCATTGGCTGGGTACCTACGCATTTCAGTGAGATGGATCATTTATCATATGGACACTTCTTTCATTCCTATTTTGGAGGTATCCTTCCATCTTTTGATCAACTCTTCAGACTTTGGTGTTTTTTGTCATTTGTATCTTCAAGTTTTGATGTTTGCCTTGTTTGCCATCATGATTTGACCAGTGTCATTTTACGGCACTCATACAGATTACAGTCTTCTCTACCTAATCAGATTCTATTTCAGTGGAGGTTCTAGCAGTTCTTCTTTGACAGTGTTTGCAACTTCATGCTTCAGTGGTGTTCTACATGTTCTTTTAATCAACTCTTTAGACTTTGGTGTTTTTTCCATCTGTATATTTGAGTTCTGATGTTTGCCTTTTTTTGTCATCCTGATTTGAGTATTGTCATTTGAGGGCACTCATGCATATTACAGTCTTCTCTACTTGATCTTTGTTACTATTTTCTAGGACATTCTCTAGTTTGGAAGCTTTTATTGTCACTCAGGATTGCGCCTATAGCTGGATGTCGAATCTAGCCATCCTGTTGAAACATGGAAACATTCTCCTTGGTGGATGAGAGAACGTATCTCTGGATTCTAGGTCAGTTCCTATTAAATTTGAAAAATACCTGATACTGATCTTTATGGTTTTTTAGGAAAAGGGAGAAAGATAACCGAAAATGAATACTAATTAAGAAGGTGATACACCAAAATGGATACATATTTGTTAGAATTATAAATCTGTACCTATAGGACATACATTACTGGATTATACAATAACTCTCACTTCACAGCCCTAGGATGATCAATAATTCACTATTAGGGTTTTGTGCCACTAATTGTAAAAATTCAACATGCAAATTGGTAACTTCTGCAAAAGGTTTATTCTTTATAACTCATAATAGGAATTTGAAACAATTCACTAATCTATGCTTAAAAGACACAGAAAACTTGGAAGGATAGATAGCCAAACTCAAAAAAAACTATATGAATAATAAGGCCAGCTCTATTATCTTCAAAATCTACAAAAATGGTTACAAAATACAAGGAAAAGATGCACATGAACAATATGTTCACTAATACTTCTATTTCCCCAAATTTTGAACCCCTGCAAATGAATAAGAAGTTCAATTATATAGCCCCCAAGGCCAATTTTGAAAAATGCAATCCTCCCCCCCAAAAGGTCTCCTAAACAGATAGATTCCCCTGAATTTTAGGCTCAAATGATGCCTACAATGTAATTTTCAAAAAACCCTCCAATATGATCAAATCCCTAAATTTAAGGCATGAATAGTGCCAAAAAATCTAGCCCCCTAACAGTGTTCCTAATGTTGATATTTTAGATTTGCATCTTTATAATATATCAACATATCTAAAATATATCCCAACATCTAAAATATATCCCAAGAATACCTTAAAATATGGAACCCAAACCCTAAAACCATAACATATGGTAATAACACGATCCACATTTGTAAAAAAAACCCTAACATATGAAGCCGACACCATAGTCTAAAAACCCTAACATATGAAGCACATTACTAAACCTATCCAAACCTGACACCTTTCTACCATGGGCAACATGACCCAAAAAAAATATTTATTATTGCTCAAGCATTTTGAGAAAGTTGTTGTGGCAACTGGAGTTAGGTTGTCATGCACTGTGGTTGACAGGGTCTTTACTCATTCTGCATCATGGACTCCAAAGTTTATTCAACTTTGACATAGGCATTGTTGCATCTCATTTTCGCAGTTTGTATTGGGAGAAGAATAAGGGTTTCAAAAAAACCCTAGTTTACTGATTGTGTCATCATGTTGCTTCTGTAGTATTGAATCTGGACTTCTTTGTGTTTGATCTTAGAGTTTCATGTTTATATTCGACTCTAGACATGAGTTAGTTACAACTCAAGCTCTCTGAACTAGAACTCATCCACGCGTTTGTTTGTGCATGTCTTCTTTTAATAAGCTCGGGCTTCTTTTACTTCGAACTCGGCCTCTTCATTGTTTGTGACGTGGGCTCTTCATTTGCTCTATTCTTCTTTGGGATTGTGCATGCCATATTGCATGGCGCTGAGAACTCGGGATCTTCATTGTTTACCATGGCTTTACTTTGGGTTTTCATGCCATAAAAATGGCGTTGTCTCTGCATTTGGAACTTTTGAAGCTCACTAGAGTTTTGGGTTTGTTTGTGTTACACTGTAGTTAAACCACTGTAAGCTTGGACTTGGTCCAAGCTGTGGTTGAAAGATGTGGAGTGATTACTTTGTGAACTCGGTCTTGAAACTTGGCATATTTCAGCCACATCTTCAGACTTATTCCAAGCTCATGGTGTATAATGAACTCGACCTTTAACATTTCAAACCGGTCTGCAACTTTGACTCCATACCGTAACACATGGCATATCTTCTGCATTTGGACTCCACCATGCTCGCCTTGTTTAACACCAGATAAGTTATCCTCTTTCTTTTATTTACTCTTCATGCTGTTGTTCAAACTTGTTGTAGCATATTTTGAATTTAAACTGCATCTGGGTGCTCATTTAATTTAAAAATAATTCTGGGTTTTTCATATTTCCCTCAAGTGATAACTCCACTATGCATGTTTGTGTTTTTTTGGGCTCCATAATTTCTGCTCGGATAAAAATGATAGAAGTTGTCATTGTCTGTAGTGATTTTTACTGTTGTAATATATGATGTCACCTTTATGCATGATGTCATCTTCACTATGCATGTTGTCTACTTCATTATACATGCTGAAAATCCATTTTTTCCCTTCTTGGACTCAACCTCTGTTAATGTTGGAGTCTGTATGAATATCAAAAAATCTATCTTTTTAATAATGAATTTATTGCAAGAGTAAATTTGTCGTTGTAACCGAGAGATGAACTCGGCTTCTTTGACTGCTCCACTGCATATTAAAATGATTTCTCCATGTATTCTTGCTAAGAAATCGATACAAGCTGTCTATTGTGATTTTAATTTTGAACTTTATATTGTGTTGATGTATCACTACTGTCTTATGCTTAAACACCCTTTGTCTGAGACCAAAGACCCGAACTATTAGTGCATTTCTATTTTCTTATAACAACACTGTTATATCTATGCATATTGTATGCTCAAACTAGAAAGCTTGTATCCATTGATGTCGATGAATCGGCATTTGATAACAAAGTTATGCAAGAGTTGTCATGTCCTGCATCTTGTCAATATGATAAATAACTTAGTGTCTCAATTGATGACTCTAGTCTGAATGCTATTCATGGGGTTCGAGCACGAGCTCGTGACACCCATGAATAATTTTGTAAAATATAAAGACCTCTAAGTTTGAGATGCATCTCCTCTTTCATTCAAACAATGATGTTATTCGGTTAATATATGCTCTTCCATTCCATTATACACTGACACTTGACCATGAATAACAATATCAAAAATAACATTGTTTCTTGATGAATGTGTAACCACTATTATGTGAACATGCTAAAAAACACTGCTATTTGTTTTATATTCTTGCATAAACATTGCTTTAAACAACATTATTGATGCCTAATGCAAGCATGGATGTTATTTGATCTTTATCTGATTTGGTCTATGCATAGGCATACCTTTGAGCAAGCATTTCCATCCATGCATAAACATGTCATTTTGTCATTTAAATATGAACAACAACAATGATTAATAACACTATTGCTCTCTTCCATTGTTGATAAAGTATTGCATTTACCTTCTCTTTTAACAACAGTAAGTAATATCACTATTATGTTGCATCTTTTAATGAATAAATGTTGTACTTTGAACATTTATAGCAGCACTATTACCTTTCTCTTCTTGAACACATGTTGTCATCATGCATATTATAGCTGATCATATCATTATAGTCCTTTTTTCCCCTTTATTCAAAGATGATAATGTTCAGAACAGTACTGAGATAAAGTACTTGTGTGATGTCAATAATGTATGAACCATGTGTATAAAATTTCCATTTTGATAACAATACAGTTAGATCTTTTTCATATACATTCTAGTTTGTAACAACATTAGTGTTCTCTGTTTTTGAATTATCTTTGTGCATTGTTTCATTTGATTTTCTGTATGTATGCACTGTTATCTGATTTTCCACATCTGCATATTCATTCTAATTCAAACCACATTATAAAGGATCTTCACTTGTCCAGAATTGAATAACAGGGTTACCTCATTAGTTAATTGCAATTCATCTCCATTTTTGGCATTTTCTCTGTTAATGGTATTAGATCATCCCATTTTAATTTGGAGCATCCATATTTTGATTTTCAACATCATCAGTGTGCTCTGCATATTTGCATCAATAGTGTTGAATATGTAACAACATGTATGTACTTTGTAACAATTTTTGTGCACTGCATTTCTCTTCTTTCTACATCTTATACTTTAGAATTTATGAACATCTCTCTCGCTTGCACATACCACCAAGTCTACATGTTAGGTCAATGGATAGAATCAGTTAATCAATGTTTGTAAGTAAATGTCATGTGGCATGACATTTATGTATGAATTTTGGTTTGCTGGTTGGGTTTACTGACCTAATATGTGGACGCTCTGTTTTCCTAAATAGCAACTTCTGAATAATGCAGGATAACAACTTGTATAGTCAGAAAATGGAAGCACTTCCATAAGAGACTAGTTTATCCTTCTGAGTGAGTGGTTTGGGGTCATGAAAAGTGCCTCTGAATGGGTTCCTGATCTTGACATGGCTTTCCCCCTGACCTGCCTTTCTAACCTCCATTTCCTGACCTAAATTCTGCATTCTGGGTCTCTGACATGTGATCCTGGGATCTGGGGACACGGTCGACCTCCTAGGATAGGGTCGACCTCAGCCTTCCCCTTGGATAGGGTCAACCTCAGCCCTGTCCTAGGACAGGGCCGACCTCAACCCTATCCCAGGGTCCAAATCCTAGGAACTTTTGGTTTCCGGGATGTCGGTCTTCACAAAAAGTCTATTCCCGCTTCCGGGTCGGCTGTTTCAGGTTCTGAATCGGTTGATTACTAAATTATATTTAATATAGGTCCTCTCCTAGGGATAAAGGCTTAAATGATGATTTAATTATCCTATGTAGGCCTCCTTAGAAGATTGTGCCCTAGTTTCATATAAAAGGGAGCTTTCTCCTCTCATTTTCTCTAACCACGATCAAGCAATTAAAGTCTCCTAATCAAGCATCAAGCATCCTTATGAAGTGAAGTCCAAGCAAGCAATTAAGTAAGATTTTAAGAAAGCATCCATCATTCTCAAGTATCCATTTGCATGAAGGAGATCCATTGGAGGCCATTGAAGGATTCAAGCTAAAAAAAAGTGCCCTTTTGGTGATCTCTCCATCCATCTTCTTCCAAAGCCCTTGTCAAGTTCAAGAATCTATTCAAGACTTGGTGTTGGAGATCTACAAGCAAGAGATTGAAGACATCCTTCCATTCTA
>MU228157.1:2565361-2589503 GCA_018584345.1 Thuja plicata | reverse complement strand
GTGAAAGAAAGGAGCATCTTATCTTCCCTTAATCACAATCACAATTGCAATATACAATCAATCAAATTCAAGTAAGTGTAAAGTAGGGTTAAGGAAATCAACACAAATAATAATTAACAATTCAAACTTTCCCCTTAACCAAAAATTTTTCATCTTTACACAACTATGTGCAGTAAAAGGTTTCATAGAATTATGTCCCTTTAATACTTTATTTAGTTATTGCAGATGCACACTTTGTTGTTGCATTGATGTTTACATAGATGTATAGTTCTGAAAGTGTGACTATAGCATGTTGTTTTAGGTATCTATGTATTACTTAGATCCAATTTGGATCTAACTACTCTCTCTCTCTCTCTCTCTCTCTCCATGATGCAGAGCAAAACTAGAAGAAGACTTAAAATGAGACAAGAATGCAGAACTAACAGAAAGATTTGGGCAGGGACACAAAGACATGCAAATTCAGATGACCAGTTACCATAATGCAGAAGACCTCTCCAAGGCAATGCTTAGATCTCTAAACCTTCTATGCTTCTTTCTTGCTTTCAAAATTGGATAACTTCTCTAAGTTTACAATTTGAAAGTTGTAACCTATGAAGGATTACTTGTTTATTACATTCAATTTGAATGTTCAATGTAATGATCAATTATGAAATTGAAAGTTTAAATCTGATCCATACTTAGAGAACAACATCACCGTTAACATGAATGTAAAAGCAATATATTTTTGTCTTCAATATCTGAATAGTAGTGTTGAATAGATGTACCTTTATGAAATATTTCTGATGTTTATAGTTTTAATGCTGCATGTGTACTTTTATCTTCTGAATTTAAAAAAATTCTGCAACTTAAGACAACAACTACAAAATCCATAATCCAATAAAAAATTATCAATTTACCAATTTAGTGTGCAACTAAAATGATAACATTTTTTGGCGACCTCCCAGGGGTGTTTGCCTGCTGAACAAAATCAGACTAGTTGCCTTTTTGCTTATCCATTGGACCAGAGTCTTCAACTTTAGGAACAACTGAACTTCTCAAATTGAAAACCAAGTAAAAACTAAAAATTGAAACTCGTGCTGACCAGCACTTAGAGAAATAAAAACTATCAACGAACAACACCATGCACTTCATCATTGTTATTTGAACCTATGCTTATGATGTGATACAACGAAATTTGTCCATGTATCATATGATGGACATAATTCAGATGATGATGATGTTGTCCAAAAATAGAAACAAACTAAACTCAAAGGCAAAATGAGCTTGAACAGTAACCTCTGTTGCATGGTATAGGTGTGAGCATGATGCGTATGATATGGGACAATGAAATTATCTATGTCTCATATGATGGGTATGATGTTCATGCACATATCATGTGATTGATCGTGTTGTTTCTGTTCATTCTAACCTTCAAAACTGCAAAGCAAATTATCTGAAAAACAACTTCTCTTTCCACCATGGTTATATTATTGAGGTATTTATCATTTATAATTTGGAACCCTAATGGGTCCTTGATTATGCATGGTGTGTATCTTCTTGATGTGACCATGGTGGGAATAGAAGTACTAGCTGAAAGGAAACTATGTGTAAAGCACTTATTCACACCAAACTAACCTCAAAAGCAACGCTTAAGGTGGATCCCATTAACTGGGATTGCCAATTCTTCCCCTTCCATATTTGAGAGCTGAAAAGCGTTAATGGGCCTTGCATCCTGTAATCACGAATGGACCATCCCAAATGGAATCAAATTTTGAATGCTTACCAGGTCTACTCTTTATCTCATCCCATCTTAGAAATAAATCACCTTCTTGAAAGACTCTTGCGACAAATTTTCTGTCAAATGTCTTCTTCATTTGGACACGGTGTTCTTCCAACTTCTGAAAAGATTCTTTCCTAATCTCTTCTAACTCCATCAATTCAGCCAACCTTACCTCCATGGGTTGCTGGTCCAGCATATCCAATTCCTTGATCAGGCTCAAACTGGGCAACTCTACTGAAATTGGCATTCTTGCCTCTCTTCCATAAACTAGCTTATAAGGTGAGTTACCTGTTGAGCGTTTTGGGGTGATCCTATCAGCCCATAAGGCTTGCTTTAACTTGTTACACCAAGCTCACTGGTTGTCTTTAATAGTCCTCTTGATGATGTGAATCTGAATTTTATTTGTTGATTCAACTTGTCCATTACCCTGCGGGTAATAATTGGATGAGGTACTAAGATAAACATTATTTTTTACTGCCCAATCAATAATTATTATGCCCAAAAATGCCAAAGCATTATCAGAAACAATGGATTCAGGTGCTCTGAACCTTGCAATCGGATCTTCATAGAAATTCAGACTGAGGTTTCATTTGCATCTTTCAATGCAACAGCCTCAATCCACTTTGTAAAATAATCTGTTGTTGTCAATATATATCTATGACCTGAACTTGATGATGGATTTATGGGACAAATAAAACCTAGACCCCACTTGACAAAAGGTTGTTCAACTTGAATTTGATTAAGAGGTAAAGCTGCTAAACTTTGTTTATTTGAGAAAATAACACATTTTAAACACCTTCTCACCCATATGAAGGCATCTTTGTATAGGCTTGGCCAAAAATAGCCAGCCTTCATTATATTCAATGTTGTAGTCCTTGCTGCAAAATGGCCACCTGCTAGTCCATCATGGAATTCTTCTAGAACTGTATTAATTTGATCTGCACTGATGCACCTCAGCAATACACCATTATAATCCCTCCTATATAGCACATTATTCATCAAATAATAAGGAATGGATTGCAATCTAAAGTACCTTCTTTTTGATCTATCCAAACGTTCAGGACAACCTCCTGTTTGCAAGAAATTAACCATTTCTTTCACCCAATCATTCTGCAAATCTGGGACAACAACTTGTTCATTGTCTTTGAAAGTCAAAATCACTTCAGAATCACCTTTTGGAGTGTTATCTCCATTTCCAGCAAGTTGTTCACATAAACCCTTACCTCTTACCAACTTGGTAACTTTAATTTCAATGTCATATTTCATTGCCTTTGTGATCCAGTCAGCTCTTTTGGTGTTATAGTCCTTATTCAGTAAAAACTCCTTGACAGAAGGATGTGCAACCATCAAATTTATCTTATTGTTAGAAAGCATATGTCTAAATTTCTTCAGACTTCTAATTACAACAAGTACATGATTTTCAAGAAATGAATAATGCAGTTCATAGTCCTTCAGTCCTTTACTAAAAAAAGTTATTGGTTGTCCACAACCTATGTCATTTTTCTAAACTAACATGGCAGCAATGCTATCAACATTCCCATATGCATACAAAATGAAATCTTTTGAGAAAACAAGATTTAACAATGTAGAGGCAGTAGCTAATGCTTCCTTAATCAATTCAAAACTGAGTTTGCCTTCTTTAGTCCATCTAAAAGCAATATTTTTCTTGAGCATGGCCGTTAATGGCATTAGTAATTCTGCAATATCTGGAATGAATCTTCTAACAAAGTTGATTCTTCCTAAAAATCTTTGAAGGCCTTTTTTGTGAAGAAGAAGTGGTAAGACAAGGATAACACTTACTCTTTCAGGTTCCTTTGAAATAATAAATGCCAGTAATTTGCCTTCATGGACAACAAATATACTTTTCTTGGGATTTAAAGAAATACTGTATTCCTTGCATCTCTCAAAGATAATTCTTAAATGTTGAAAGTGTTCTGATGCATTCTTTGAGAAAATAGTTATATCATCCAAATAAACAAGTACAAACCTGTACATCAAATTTATGAAGGTCTTGTCCATAGCCTTCTAAAAGGTTTCACCTGCATTAGATAAACCAAATGGCATCTTTTGATAAGCCATAGTTCCTTAGTTGGTTGTAAATATTGTCTTGAATCTATCCTCCACCAAAATCTAGTTGTAACTAGAGAAACCATCCAGCAATGAGAACCATTATGAACCTGAAACAACCTGCAAGATCAGTTCCATGGAAGGCAAAGGATGTCTATCCTTTACTGAAGCTCTGTTCAAGTCACAGAAATTAACACATAATCTGATTTCTCCTTTCTTTTTCCTAACAGGAACCAGATTAGATACTCATGAAGTATGTTTGATTGGGAAAATGATATTACGCTCAATCAGCTTATTTAATTCTTTAATCATGAGAGGCTTTAGTTTTGGATTTATTGGCCTCTATTTTTGCCTAATTGGCCTGGCTCCTGATTCTAATTCAATTTTGTGCTGAGAAATACCATGATCAAATCCTTTTGAATCTGAATAAATCCAAGCAATAATATCATAAAATTCATTGCATAAGTTAACAAAGGTTTAACATTCATCAGGTGTATATACATTTCCCAAGTTTCAACACTTTGTCCTTTGCAACAGCAATTTCCTCATAATGCTCTTCTTTAACCTGCAAGCTGGATTTATCCTTTTTGAATTGATCATTAGTACCAAACATAGATTCCAAGGTCACAAGACCTTTGGGCATCTTATTTGTCCTTAATTGAATGATCTAGTCTTCATATTGTTCTTGCAATCTTTGTTGATTTGGTTGTGCAAACTCAGCCTCTTCTCTCAAAAAGTTAACAATATGTTGGTTAGATTCAAAAACTTGCCAACAATCGACATGGTTAGGGACAACAGGTCTAACAATTGCTTTAACATAATTTAGCCCCTTACTATTGTTGATTTCGGTTGGAATATCATACTAGGCTCCAAAAACAACAAGCCTATCAGCATGTTTGTTCTGATTTCTAGGAATGGATTGCAGATTAAAAGCTTTAAAACCTTCAATTAAATCCCATACAACATGCTTGTAATTTTTTAACTAATCATTCTTAGTTGCATGTACATTCCTAACTTGATTCACAATCAATTCTGAATCACCATAAACTTGCAAACAACTAACACCTCTTTTAATGGCCCACTTCAATCCATTTATGAGGGCTTCATATTTAACAACATTGTTTGTACAACTAAAAGTGAACTTGAAAGAAGCATAATACCTTTCATTTGCTGGTGAAACCAGCATACAACCTCCTCCTGCACCTATTTTTCTATGTGAACCATAAAAAAATAGCTTCCAAACAACATTAGTTTGTTGTTCCAAATCTAAATCTACACCTTTTACCACAGCTGGAAGAAAATCAGAGATCTCATGGATTACATAATTACCGAAACTTGGCTCCTCAATTTATTCCTCTAAAAATTTTACATTTTTAGTTGCCCAAATCATGTAACAACATATCAGGAAACTTACTTATTTGTGTTTGGGCTTCAAAAACATCAGATAATTCCTCCTGATCAAATGATATAATTGTTGATTAATTTCTAGCACTAGCAACATACTGTTCAACACATAATTTTGCAATGGGTTTTGAGGGTATAGTAACTTTAGTATCGTACCTTATGCGAAAAAGCATGTGAGTCTAATATGTTGATAGATAACCTCCTATCTTGGCAATAAATTCTCTTGACAAGCATATAAAGAAGTTAGGAGGCAAATCTATAATGTACACATCCATAGGAACTGAAAAATTAGGACAAGCATGCAGCGTTAAATCAAGATCCCTTATAACTCCTATAGTTGCAACTGTTGTCCCGTCTAATTGGACTACTCCTCTTTCAAGTGGCTCATACTTGAGGCCTAACTGGTCTACAATTTTCTTTGGCATAATCGAGCTAGTAGCACCAGAATCAATCATGCAATTGTGGACTAGGTGTTGTCCTATAATGACAGTGACATAAAATGGAGGAGGTTTGATCAACTTAGCTGATTGTTGGGATGTACTTGCATTTGCAACAACTAAAACCTTAGGGTTTTGCTGAGACAAAACTTCATTAGATAGTGTGAGTGCTTTTAATGCCTCTTGTAACATGTCCTTTTGGCCTGGAAGAGCCAAAACATCCCATATGGACAAGGGAACATTTATCTTCTTAAAATGATCAACAATATTGAAGCTTTGAATACTAACCTTTTGGTGTTGTTTTAAAACAACAGGCTCACTTGTTGTCTGAATTGACTGTTCTGCTCCTTTTTAGCTTGTAAATGATGCTTTGTCTATTGTTGTATTGTAACAACAGGCTATTGTACTTTATCATTTGGTTTTTGATCATTTCCAGCCTTTACTTTTGACCTTGTTCCTGCTGCTATAGGTCTCCACACTTGATTGGGGTCAAAATTTGCTGCTAAAATAGCTTCATCATTGTTGAAATTCACCAAAGACACATTAGGATTACCTTGTGTTTGTGATTAATCATACTGTACCTCATATTGACTATTAACTAGTTGTCCTTTCTAAACATCTTATCTTCTAGCTTCAAGTGCATGAGGGAAATCCAACCAATAATGCCCATCATTGCATGTGTTGCACCATTCCGCTTCTTGCACATAATTAACTTGAGGAATTACTGTTAACTCCTTGGAAGTACTTGGGGTTGCATAATTATATGCTTGACCAACTCTTTGATTTTAACTTCTTTGCTACCCTTGAGCTTGTCTTGGCTGATTTGAACCAGAAGCTTGATTCAAAGGCCTATTTTGCTGGTAAGTAGCTTGTGGAGGCCTATTGTATTAGCCTTGCTGCCTCTTCAGGTTCGGTATCTCATTGCCAGAATTATGCAAAGTTCTTAGAATATTGTCATTTGTGTCTTTTAGCTCCATAGTATGCTCCTTTATCTCCCTGATAGGAGCTGAAGCAACATGTTCCTCTACTACAACCTGCATATTAAGTGTCGGTAATGGAGGAACAATAGCAACAGGTGGTATGACCACTGGTACAACTGGTTGTATCTCTGCACAATAAGGAATTGGAGGCCTTGGAGGTAATTTTTTAGCTTGTATCAAGTTGTTCTCAGCTCTAACAACAATATCATAAGCATTAGGTAAGGTATTACCTCCCATAGACTGTATCATAAGCACAATATCACTATTAAATGCCTTCAAATAGAACAGAAATGCATAGTCATTAGATGGTTTAACATATCTTGGAATTATGTCCCAAGTTCGTTGAAAATGAAAGTTGAAATCATAAATATGCTCATTGATATTTCTCATAATAGTAGTTAACTGCTCAACCAAAGACAAATTATCTAACCAATCTTCAAATTTACTGATCAAAACAGTCCCTAACTCATCCCATGTAGTAATAGAATTAACTAGCAAACTTCTAAACCAAATTAATGCTTTACCCTTGAGTGAAGCTGCTAATAGTTTCAATGATACATCATCATGAGTAACTTGATGTAATCCACATAGAGTAGCAATATCTTTAATATGATCAATTGCTGAAGTATGATTCTCACCATTGAAATACGTCAAACCTTTTAGCATTATTGATAGAATGTCATGATGAGTAGCAATTTGCAATGGGCTGCCAGCATTAAATGCCACAAATGGAAAATTTTGAGCCATCTGTACTGGTGGTACTTGCTGCTAAACTACAGATTGCACTTGTTACTGGACTACAGATTACAAAATAGATTTGTTAACTTTCGTTACCTTCCTTTAATATGTTTTCAATCCTGGGGTAGCAGTGCCACTTGTGGATGCTACAGCAGCAAACTGATCCTTTGATGATTCCTCAAAAATGGGTAATTTTGATCCATAATTGTCAATAACACTTAAATCTTCAGAAAAACCAAAATCTTCAATAATTACCTCGTGGCTTTCAGAAATGGCAGCTTGATCCTTGAAGATAGGATTTTTGAATAGTGAAAAATGAGACCCCAACAAAGAGGCTCTTTCTCCTGCATCTTGAGATGCTCTGCTTCTTCTTGCAGATCTGTTGCCTCTTCTACTAGGCTATAATTATTCATAAATGAATCCTTCACTGTTTGCTCTTGTCATAGTTCTTCTCATCAAGATAATTCTGCAACTAAATCTGCAATAAATCCTTTAACCAGAGTCGCCAGGTGCTTGGTAAAATACCTTCAAAAAAGGCAGGAATATTGTTGTACACACCAAAACAACAATAAGAAATAATAACTTTGAAAGAATTGTGTAGCAGTTCGTGTCCCACTAGGCATGCCAAAAACTGTTGTCACTCAGGATTGCGCCTATAGCTGGATGTGGAATCTAGCCAACCTGTTGAAACATGGAAACATTATCCTTGGTAGATGAGAGAACAAATCTCTAGATTCTAGGTCGGTTCCTATTAAATTTGATATATCACCTGATACTGATCTTTATGGTTTTTTAGAAAAAGAGAGAAAGATAACTGAAAATGAATACTAATTAAGAAGGTCATACACCAAAATGGATACAGATTTGTCAGAATTATAAATCTGTACCTATAGGACATACATTATTGGATTCTACAATAACTTTCACTTCACAACCCTAGGATGATCAATAATTCACTATTAGGGTTTTGTGCCACTAATTGCAAAAATTCAACCAACAAATAGGTAACTTCTGCAAAAGGTTTATTCTTTATAACTCAGAATAGGAATTTGAAACAATTCACTAATCTATGCTTAAAAGACACAATACACTAAAATGCAAAAAACTTGGAAGGATAGATAGCAAAACTCAAAAAAAAAATGAATAATAAGGCCAGCTCTATTATCTTCAAAATCTGCAAAAATGGTTACAAAATACAAGGAAAAGATGCATAGGAACAATATGTTCACCAATACTTCTATTTCCCCAAATTCTGAACCCCTACAAATGAATAAGAAGTTCAGTTATATAGTCCCTAAGGCCAATTTCGAAAAATGAAATCCTTCCCCCAAAAAGGTCTCCTAAACAGATAGATTCCCCTAAATTTTAGGCTCAAATGATGCCTAAAATGTAATTTAAAAAAAACCCTCCAATATGATCAAATCCCTAAATTTAAGGCATGAATAGTGCCAAAAAATCAAGCCCCCTAATAGTGTTCCTAATGTTGATATTTTAGATTTGAATCTTTATAATATATCAACATATCTAAAATATATCCCAACATCTAAAATATATCCCAAGAATACCTTAAAATATGGAACCCCAACCCTAAAACCATAACATATGGTAATAACCTGATCCACATTTGTAAAAAAACCCTAACATATGAAGCCGACACCATAGTCTAAAAACCCTAACATATGAAGCACATTACTAAACCTATCCAAACCCGACACCTTTCTACCATGGTCAACATGACCCAAAAAAATATCTATTATTGCTCAAGCATTTTGAGAAATTTGTCATGGCAACTAGAGTTAGGCTATCGTGCACTGTGGTTGACAGGGTCTTTACTCATTTTGCATTGTGGACTGCAAAGTTTATTCAACTTTGACATAGGCATTGTTGCATCTCATTTTCACAGTTTGTATTGGGAGAAGAATAAGGGTTTTGAAAAAACCCTAGTTTACTAATTGTGTCACCGTGTTGCTTCTGTAGTATTGAATCTGGACTTCTCTGTGTTTGATCTTAGAGTTTCATGTTCATATTTGACTGCAGACATGAGTTATTTATAGCTCAAGCTCTCTGAACTAGAACTCATCCACGTGTTTGTTTGTGCATGTCTTCTTTTAAGAAGCTCAGGCTTCTTTTAGTCCGAACTCGGCCTCTTCATTGTTTGTGACATGGGCTCTTCATTTGCTGTATTCTTCTTTGGGATTTTGCATACCATATTGCATGGCACTGAGAACTCGGGCTCTTCATTGTTTACCATGGCTGTACTTTGGGTTTTCATGCTATAGAAATGGTGTTATCTCTGCATCTAGAACTTTTGAAGCTTGCTAGAGTTTTGGGTTTGTTTGTGTTACGCTGTAGTTAAACCACTGTAAGCTTGGACTCGGTCTAAACTATGGTTGAAAGATGTGGAGTGATTACTTTGTGAAATTGGTCTTGAAACTTGGCATATTTCAGCCACATCTTCAGACTTATTCCAAGCTCATGGTGTACAATGAACTCGGCCTTTAACATTTCAAATTGGTCTGCAACTTTGACTCCATACCGTAACACATAGCGTATCTTCTGCATTTGGAATCCACCATGCTCGCCTTGTTTAACACCAGATAAGTTATCCTCTTTCTTATATTTACTCTTCATGCTATTGTTCAAACTTGTTGTAGCATATTTTAAACTCAAACTGCATCTGGATGCTCATTTTCTTTAAAAATAATTCTGAGTTTTTCATATTTCCCTCAAGTGTGATAACTCCACTATGCATGTTTATGTTTTTTCGGGCTCCATAATTTCTACTGGGATAAAAATGATAGAAGTTGTCATTGTCTGTAGTGATTTTTACTGTTGTAATATATGATGTCTCCTTTATGCATGTTGTCATCTTCACTATGCATGCTGTCTACTTCATTATACATGCTGAAAATCCATTTTTTTCCTTCTTGGACTTGGCCTCTATTAATGTTGGAGTCTGTATGCATGAATATTGACAAAACTGTCTTTTTAATAATGAATTTATTGCAAGAGTTAATCTTTCATTGTAACCGAGAGATGAACTCGGCTTCTTTGATTGCTCCACTGCATATTAGAATGATTTCTCTATGTATTCTTGCTAAGAAATCGATACAAGCTGTCTGTTGTGCTTTTAAGTTTGAACTTTATATTGTGTTGATGTATCACTGTTGTCTTATGCTTAAACACCCTCTGTCTAAGACCAAAGACATGAACTATTAGTGCATTTCTATTTTCTTATAACAACACCATTATATCTATCACATTGTATGCTCAGACTAGAAATCTTGTATCCATTGATGTCGATGAATCGACATGTGATAACAAAGTTATGCAAGAGTTGTCATGTCCTGCATCTTGTCAATATGATAAATAACTTAGTGTCTCAATTGTTGACTCCAATCTGAATGCTATTCATGGGGTTCGAGCACAGGCTCATGACACCCATGAATAATTTTGTAAAATATAAAGACCTCTAAGTTTGAGATGCATCTCCTCTTTCATTCAAACAGTGATGTTATTTGGTTAATATATGCTCTTCCATTCTATTATACACTGGCACTTGGCCATGAATAACAATATCAAAAAAACATTGTTTCTTGATGAATGTGTAACCACTGTTATGTGAACATGCTAAAAAATACTACTATTTGTTTTATATTCTTGCATAAACATTGCTTTAAACAACATTCTTGATGCCTTCTACAAGCATGGATGTTATTTGATCTTTATCTGATTTGGTCTATGCATAGGCATACCTTTGAGCAAGCATTTACATTCATGCATAAACATGTCATTTTGTCGTTTAAATATGAACAACAATGAGTAATAACACTATTTCTCTCTTCCATTGTTGATAAAGTATTGCATTTACCTTCTCTTTTAACAGCTGTAAGTAATAACACTATTATATTGCATCTTTTAATGAATAAATGTTGTACTTTGAACATTTATAGCAGCACTATTACCTTTCTCTTCTTGAACACATGCTGTCATCATGCATATTATAGCTGACCATATCATTGTAGTCCACTTTTTCCCTTTATTCAAAGATGATAATGTTCAGAACAGTACTGAGATAAAGTACTTGTGTGATGTCAATAATGTATGAACCATGTGTACACAATTTCCATTTTGATACCAATACAGTTAGATCTTTTGCATATACATTCTAGTTTGTAACAACATTAGTGTTCTCTATTTTTGAATTATCTTTGTGCATTGTTTCATTTGATTTTCTATATGTATGCACTGTTATCTGATTTTCCACGTCTGCATATTCATTCTATTTCAAACCACATTATAAATGATCTTCACTTGTCCAGAATTGAATAACATGGTTACCTCATTAGTTAATTGCAATTCATCTCCATTTTTGGCATATTTTCTGTTAATGGTATTAGATCATCCCGTTTTAATTTGGAGCGTCCATCTTTTGATTTTCAGCATCATCAATGTGCTCTGCATATTTGCATCAATAGTGTTGAATATGTAACAACATGTATGTACTTTGTAACAATTTTTGTGTACTGCATTTCTCTTCTTTCCGCATCTTATACTTTAGAATTTATGAACATCTCTCTCGCTTGCACATACCACCAAGTCCACATTTAGGTTAATAGATACAATTAGTTAATCAATGTTTGTATGTAAATGTCATGTAGAATGATATTTATGTATGAATGTTGGTTTGCCAGTTGGGTTTACTGACCTAATATGTGGACGCTCTCTTTTCCTAAATAGTAACTTATGAATAATGCAGGATAACAACTATATGCAGTAAAAGGTTTCATAGAATTATGTCCCTTTAATACTTTATTTAGTTATTGCAGATGCACACTTTGCTATTGCATTGATCTTTACATAGATGTAGAGTTCTGAAAGTGTGACTGTAGCATGTTGTTTTAGGTATCTATGTATTGCTTAGATCCAATTTGGATCTACCTACTCTCTCTCCATGATGCAGGGCAAAACCAGAAGAAGACTTAAAATGAGACAAGAATGCAGAACTAATAGAAAGATTCGGGAAGGGACACAAAGACATGCGGATTCAGATGACCAGTTACCAGAATGCAGAAGACCTCTCCAAGGCAATGCTTAGATCTCTAAAGCTTCTATGCTATTTTCTTGATTTCAAAATTGTTTAACTTCTCTAAGTTTGCAATTTGAAAGTTGTAACCTATGAAGGAATACTTGTTTATTACATTCAATTTGAATGTTCAATGTAATGATCAATTATAAAATTGAAAGTTTAAATCTGTTCTATACTTAAAGAACAAAATCAGTGTTAACATGAATGCAAAAGCAATGTATTTTTGTCTTCAATATCTGAATAGTAGTGTTGAATAGATGTACCTTTATGCAATCTTTCTAATATTTATAGTTGTAATGTTGCATGTGTACTTTTATCTTTCAAATTTAAACAATTCTGCAACTTAAGACAACAACTACAAAATCCATAATCCAATAAAAAATTACCAATTTAGTGTGCTACTAAAATGATAACAGTTTCTTCAGTCCTTCACTAGGCTTCATCTCTTTTCGGAGAGGGGTTTTCCCCGCTGGGTTTTATCATTTTTTCCTCTTTACAGAGATTTGTTGTATTTGGGTACCTGATTAGGCCATGTTGTCAGGACCCTTTTTATGCTTTCAGTAGTTGTTTCTAGGTTTTTAGCTTCTCTCTAAGTTGATCTTAAGGGGGGTATGTTAGAGTAAAAAGGTATTTTTCACTTATTAATTAAATCATTATTAAGTCATTTTTTAATCTCTAGTTCACTTAAGCTAAACTTTAGGCATAGTAATAATTAATTCTATTATTAATTATTATCATGCAACCTAGGTTTCTCCACCTTCTAGTGTTCGATCTACTTTATAAGGATTGATCTCTTTGTAATTATTAATTCTTTTGTAATTCCCTCTATTCTCTCTCTGAATGAATATTTCATCTTTCAGATCATTATGAGTTGTGTCTTCATTCTTTGCTTTTGTGACAGGTATTTTGCATGTAGTGGATTTTGGTGATTGATTTTTTTGAATTCTAACATTGAGGGTTTCATTTTTCTTTTAAATGATTATCTCTATGGCATTTAGGGTTACATTAAAATTATTCTATTTTACTTATTTCATTTCACTGTGAAATATTTATTTGTATGTCATCGAGGGTTTCATTTTGTTGTTAGATGATTAGCTCTATAGCATTAGGGTTACATTAAAATGTTTCTATTTTACTTATTTCATTCTACTATGAAATAATTATTTGTATGGCATTGACTATTTCATTGTACTGTGAAATAATTATGTGTATGCCCTCTACGGTTTCATTATATTGTTAAATGATTACTTGTATGTCAACAATTATTACATTCAACTAATTTTTGTACTGGTTGCATCATGTGTGTGTGTGTGTGTTGAACTCTATAGCCATGTATGTTGTATGCACACACACACACACACACACACACACACACACATATATATATATACGTATTTGTGTACATGTTTCACCATTAAACATATGGCATTCTAAATGTTTATAATGATTTCATTGTACTATGACATAGTTATATATATGTATACATAATTATATATATTTATACATAATTACTAGGGATAACTTTAAGAAACCCCCTCCTAGGGAAAATTGTAAAATCTTGGCAAATCCTACATTATTTTAAGGGGAAATTTTTCTCGATGAAGGCAAAAAAAATTTCCAAATTAGGAAAATAAAATAAAGACGGAGGCGATTTTTCCCTATGGAATGAAAATTCCATAAAATCCTAGCGAATAATACATTAATGTGGGGGGAAATATATATTGTATAAGGCGATTTTTTTTCTTTTGAAGTAAAAAATTATAATATACAAGGCGAATGATTTTATTTTGAAGGGAAAAAAGTAATTATATTGGCGAAATTTATCTACCGTTTGAAAATTTATTTATTTTATTGGCTAATCTTTCGTTAATTATGGGAAAAATAAATATTTTATTGGCGATTTTCAATGGATGCGACTCGTCAAGTGGGCCAATGTCAAATGACAATTTATTAGAGATGTAACATTGTAATTAATGCAATATCATGTCCAACTAATATCGCCTTTATTTGTTGCCAAATTAGTATTAATTAATGCAGACTCGTCACTCAACCCTTTGGTATCGATAAGCACGTCTTGTCACATCACTGATCACACATGGACACATAACCTAACATCCATTATTTTATATTGTTAAATGTTTTATTTGATACCATTTGATGATCCTAGATCAATTGTTGAAGTTTAATTTCGGCCCAAATTTCTTGGAGGAAACATAGTTTTGTATGAAGTCACTGGAATGATGACACGTATCAAGCCTTAAAACCTACATTGTAACCATGATCATTGATTACAACTGGTTATTTATTTACGTGGATGATGAATAGTATAACTGCAACTTGTAACTCGTAACTCCGTTAGAAATAAATACCTTGTCAGTGACATTCTTTAACTGTCATCCACTCAACACGCAGATCAACAACGTACAAATTCTTACTGACGATATATGCACGCATTTATGGGAAAGATTTACATGGAGATATGAAAGATTAAGGATAATAGATTTAAATATCTCACATGCATATTCATTTATGGGAAAGATTTACATTAAAGATTAAAGACAATGGATTTAATACAATTAAAGAAAGAATAATTAATTGCTAAGTATCAGTGATCACTATCAATCAAGGGGCCAGAGCTATTTATAGACAATCTGGCTTCTTTCTTCTTGTAGACACCCTAAAATGGACATACTTGCGACCTTACATTACAAACACTAATTTTCATCTATTAATTAATAATTTTTTAATCACTAATTAATCATCTATTTTCTTCTAATTTCATTCCCCAAATCATCTAATCAAATCCCTAAAATTAATTAAATAGTTAATTTTATTTAATTAATTAAACTTAATTGATTAATCTACATTAATTAATTAAATTCAATTTCCTAAAGTTTAAATATAAATATTTAAACTTATTAATTAATTCTTCTAATTAAATTAATTTCATTAAATTAATTTAATTTCATTCAATAATTCAATTCTAAACCAAAAAGAATTCAATTATCTCACATGTTGAATACTTTAATTACAACAATCAATTAAATATTAAAATAAATCCTTTCTCAAGTTCAAAAAGGTAACTCATGATCAACTTTTCAGTTAATTAAACATTACCTCTTCTCTCCAAGTTGAAGAGGTGGAGTTTACTAGTTGCTTCTCAGTTAACCAAACTTTATCTCTTCTCTCCAAGTTGAAGAGGTGGAGTTTACTAGTTGCTCCTCAGTTATACTAAAACATCACCCCTTCTGTCCAAGTTGAAGAGGTGGAGTTTACTTGTTGCTCCTTAGTTAACTAAAGCATCACATCTTCTCTCCTAGTTGAAGAGGTGGAATTTTCTGGTTGCTTCTCCAGATCCTTTTGATCTCAACCATTCATCCTCTAATCTCTGGGATTTATATCAACCATCCAAATCATTTTCCATATTCTATATAATCAACCCTTCAACCATTTGAAGGATCCAGGGTTTTAAGCTTTCATACACCCTTACTCTGCAGGATTCTTGCTAAAGGCATTCAAAGCATTCTTGTGTCAAAATCAATATCATAGTATCGACACTCCCAAGTCATAGACGTTGTCGATACCAATACTGAGGACAACACATACAACGTTTCAAAAGGAGTAGAGAGAGAGACAATAGAAGATTCGAGCTTTGTTGGTTTGTATCCGTTTGTATTCCTCCTTGATTGCTTGTCATTTTATTGTTCATAGTTTTGTTCTTAGTAGTAATTGATTGATTTCCCACATTGCAAATCGGTGCTACTAACCCCTTGTTAATTCGAGCTTGGAAACAGGATTTGAGTCTACACACTTCTTCAATTTGATTTTGGTAGATTAAGAGTCAAAGTTGTTGGTGGTTGAAATTCTGCCTCTGGTTTTAAGGTTTAGGTTTTTAGGTCTTTAGGTTGTCGATAATTAAAGATGGACACTCTAGTATGTTTGATATGCACATCCCTAGATGACTAGAAGTCCTTTTTGGGTACCATCTCAGCAAAAATCCTCACTTCAGTTTGTAGGAGGGTCTGAGAAACTTAAGGTGAAATCAGTAAGGGACAAACTAAAGGGAAACAAGAAGTTTAGAGTACTGAAGGTTGCCAAGAACATAATTGGTAAGTTAGTTCCTGATGTGGAATATGATAAACATGATAATCCTATTGATCAGTTGGATCTATTTATTGAAGCCATTTTTTTTATCAAGTACTTGATTTGGAGAATGCACCAATCAAGTTGGCTGAGTATCAATATGAGAAGAAATGATAGTGAAGTTGGTAGAGAAGATTGCCAAAGAGAAGGTGACACTTTTTGAACTTGTGGACTAGACAAAAAACACACTAAAAGAGGTTGGTCAGTTATTGACCAAAGTGTCAAATTTTAGATTTTATAAAGGATTTGGAGAAGAACAGAGAAAATGCACATAAGGAGCTTGACAATTTAGTTGTAAAAATTGATCTTATGACAATCTCTACATCACAATATGGTGCCAAGATTAAAAAAAAAATGATCACACGTAATGTGAGGCAATTTCAAGTAGAACATGATCAGAGGGTCATCACACTACTTGAACTACAAATATATCTTTCCCCTGCAGTAGAGGTAATGCAACAAGATGTGAAGAATGCTAAAATTCTAATTGAGTTACCAGACTTGAGTACTCTTAATGGCATGGAGGAGTTAGCTTCTAATCTACATGGGCAAATCATAGCTATGAACCATTTGAAAAGGTTGTGGGATATGTCATTGGAGAGAGAAAAGAACAACTAAAAATATGTATTTGACAGAATATAAGGAGGAGTACACATTTCAATTTGTGAACCTTTTTCATCGTATGACAAAAAGGGGGAGTATGAGTATGAGTATAGTGAACATAATTTCAGTAGGAAGTATGAACTTTGGAGGATTTATGTATGGCAGAATGGTGATAAGGATGGTAAGTAGAATTTTTTCACAAAGTTTTTGCCATCAATGCCAAACAAGGATATTGTTGGCATTATGGTGGTTTTTTGGAGTTCATATGATGAGCGATCATAAGGGATGCATAATTGGTTTTTATTGATGGAAACATCATTAGCTAACATGATTGGAGCGATTGGTAAGATCTTTACATGATCGGTAATGGAAGAAATAGTTAAGTGCATTGATCAATGTTTAGGAAGAACAATTTTAGTTAGAGAATTTGGTAGCGGTCGAGTTGTAGTACAATTCAATCATTGCAATCTTAAAGGAGGTTTATACATGGTTAGTGGAATCCATGATTCTAATCGCGATAATGATTTGAGTGAATTGTTTTTTTGGTGAAAGAGACAATATACCTATTGGCCTACCGATTAGATCTTCATATTAAATTGGTTAAGGCAGTGGATCTAAGGTCAGATTTTGGTCATAGACGAGGGATAAAGAGATCCTATAAGGTAAATATCCATGCTTTAAGGATTAGTTTTTAATCCATAAAAGGGAAAAAGTTTTAAGTTTTGAAAATATTTTGAATGTGTGTGTGTGTGCAAAAAGTGAGTAAAGCTTATGCCCCCATGTTAAAGTCATTGCTAACACTTTAACAGGAGCAATGGCTTGAACGGAAACATAAACAACTCTACCGATTATGTTTCCACTCTGAGATGCCCACAAACAAAGATAAATCAAGGGAAATAACACATAAACATACAAAGAACACAAAAGGGATCTACCTACTGTGAGGTCAGTATGATCATAGGATTATATATATATATATATATATATGATAATATTGAAAATGAATTGACATCATTCCCCAAAGAAAGTAGACTACAATCACAATGGAGGAAAGGAAACTCAAGAGTTACGAAGAAGAGTCTTTTCAGACCACGACATGGAGACCAAAAAGAATCAGTGCTACCATGTCGCAGATCCAAGCTGACTACACAAGGAAAACATTTACAAACAATAGCACAAGTACAACATAACATGAAAACAACATATAGAAGAAAATAGAGACACACAGAGGAATTAGACAACAAGATTGATTCCTTTATCATCTTGCACCAACAAAGTAACAAGGGTCAGATAAAAGAATCTAACAAACATTTAGAAAATACATTAAGGGAGAAGCACAGTACAACATGCAAACACAAAAAGGGCTACCATGAAGAATAAGCCAATTAGGCACATCACCTACTTTCCCCATCTCGATTTATATCATTAGGGGAAGGTGAGCAACTCGCAAGAGGGACTATATCCAATACAGTAGGAATAATAGCCATTTCCAAACAAGGATCCTCTTGAGAATTACATTGTTCGATACTAGGTGTAATTATCAATTGAGTTGAAAGCATATGAGTCAAATCAATATCAAGATCGATGGTCTCATATTCATCACTAAGATCAATAGGATCATCAAGAGTATCCTCATCATCAAGATTAATTAAAATAGGATCTAAGATGTGAATAGGATCATCACACTCACTCATCTTAACATAATTATGAATATTAACTTTTTCCAACACATTAGGCATAGGTTGGTCAAAAGAAAGTAAATAATTTTGAAGAATAGAAGCACGGGCCCTACCATTAGCTCTACGATTCTTACAACGTTCATTAGCAGATTTGTTATGTTTTGCTTTATTTGACACATGTTGAGAACTAGGAGGAATAACAACTGGTTCCTTCACAGGTTCTATAGGAGGATTGGTAGGATTCACAGTAGGCTGAGAAGCAACACTGGGAGGTTGAGTAATAGAACTAGTTGTAATGGATAAAGGAGGTATAGAAGGAGTAGGCAAAAGACCACGATTAAGATCTATCTGAGGTATGCTTAACTCAAAAATCTTGTGATGTTTATAGGCTTGATATGAATGAAAAAGGTTGTCAGGGCGAGGAGGACATGAATCAGGTAATGAAGGCCAAAAGAAATCGAGAGTAGCATAATCTCTGGGCCTAGAAGGTTGATAAAAACTATGATTGATTGCTTTCACCTCTTCATTATGAATGAACTTAAGACATTTATGAATAGGAGAAGCAATAGCATGCATAGAAGTTATCCAAGGCAAACCAAATTTGACTTGAAATTGATCAGAAGTAGGAACAAAAATGAAGGTAGTATCTACAACTTTTCCACAAAGTTCAATAGGCAAGTTAATAGAACCAAGTGCAGGATAGAGAAAACCATTACAAGTTTGGATCCATGCATCAGATGTATCATAATAATCACATTGTAGGTTTTTCATAAAAAGGTTTTCCTCAGTAATAACATTTATTAAATATGTGGGATCAATAAGACAACCACGCATAGGTATCTTAGAAATCCTAGCATAAATATAAAGGGGACCATCGGGAGCCTTAATAATTTCAAAATCATCAAAGGTAATTGAGAGTTCCCGAGGTTGTTTATCCTTAGTTTGTTTCTGAGGTTTAGGTGGAACTTGAAGTTGAAGTAGAAGCGAAGGATCTTGAACAGTAGGTTGAGGTGAAACAACGCACTCCACATGATTAACAATGTGATTGAAATCATCCATCTTTGAATCGTAAACAATATTCACAGAATATGGTTGAGCGATGGTATTAGTATCATGTGTAGGTAAACGATTCATATAGATTGAAGGTTTTGATTAGGAGGAGAGACATATCTATTCCCATTACCATCAAGATTATCAACAGATAAAGCATTAGAATCAATTAAGTCTTGAACCTTATGCTTTAGAGAATAACATTTTTCAGTATCATGGCCATTTTAGCGATGGTATTGGAAAAAAAATTTAGAATCAAAGGATTTTGATGCTATCGTGGTAGGGAGAAGAGGTCGAATAGGAGGCAAAGTAATAATATTAGCACTTAACAACTTACTCATAATAGAATGTAAAGATTCAGAGAGAGGAGTAAACATACGATTCATACGAAAAGCAGTGGATGCAGAAGTGGCATTGTTGGATGCAACAACAACTTGATCAACAACTGCATTCGTCTGTTTATTGATCTTGATATAGTTGTTAGGTTTCTGAAACTTATTAGGATTAGGAGAAATGTCACTATTATCAACTAGAACAGGAGCCATTGGAGTGTTGCTCTCAAATTGACTCACTTGTAATTGATAATGACGAAGTGATGCACAAAGTTGTTGAAAAGAGGTAAATTTAGTAAGCAAAATCTCATCTCTAATATCCTTTTGTAAATTTGAAATAAAAATATGTTGAATATCAATATCAGGAACAAGATAAGAAATTTGAGAATACAAATTCTTAAATCTACCAATAAAATCAGTCAATTTTTCCTTAATGTTTTATTTACAATGCATTAAATCAGTTAAGGAAACTTGCAGACCAATGTTATTTTGAAATTGTTGAATGAAGCTATTAGCAAGTTTGGGAAAAGAATTAATAGAATAAGGAGGTAAATAACAATACCATTGCAAGGCCTTATCATGAAAATTCCTAGCAAACAACTTAGCTAAAATCCTATGCTCATGACCATAATCACTACAAAGGATTTGAAATGTTTTAACATGAGTAACAGGATTTCCTTTACCATTGTAATTCTCAAGACGAGGAATATTGGATTGTTGAGGGACAGTAGCATGAATAATTTCTAAGGATAAAGGACTACCCATGTCACATTTAGGAATGATAAACTTGGATTGGGTTAAAGATGCAAGTTGTTGTTGTTGTAAAGATGACACAGTTTGAGCCAAACTAATAATTGTGGAATCATTAGAAGAAATAGGTGGCATAGCAATATTAGGAACACTGGGAAAAGTGTAGGAAGCAACATGAATGGAAGACACAATTGGTGGAACACTTGGAACGACAGTTGGAAGGGGTTTAGAATAAGTAAAATGCACACTATGATATGAAGGTTGTGAGGTAGGTAGAGATACTGGTGGAACACTCACAGGAATAGATGAAACTGGAAGAGATGTAGCCATCAAAGGAGGAGTATAAGTAGGAATGCTAGGTAAAGGAACAAAAGAAGGTCCCTCACTAGTGACAGTAGGAGTGAATCCTAGATCTTGAGCCTCTTGAGCTAAAGGTTTAACATTCAAATGCACAAGATGAGTGATACCACGCAAGAGATTAATACCTTGATCACTATCACGAAGGACTTTCTTAAGAGCTTCTATAGCTTGGATGAAATATTGATTATGGTTTTCTTGAATAAGCCAATTTCCCATTTTATCAAGTTCTGTTGAAAGTTTTTGCACTTGGTCAGGAGGAACTCTTAAAGCATCATCCTCATCATGAGATGAGTGAGAAGAGTCATGCTCCATAGAAGGATTGGAATCATGAGTGATCAAATTGTCATCCACGATCCTTAGGAAAGGAGAGGAAGACTCAGGATCAAAGGAACCCATAAGTCTACGACTTCTTCTAACCGGGATGCTATAAGTAGGACTAGAAGTGGTAAAGCTCATACACCAATACAATGTAAATGAACTAATTTAGGAAAAACAAGATTTTGATTTTTTAATTTTTGAAATGTAAGTGCAAGAACATAAAAGAAAGATAATCTAATATGCATGCAAGATCTAACATAAAAGATGTAAATCTAACACCAAAAAGAAAGAGTTGTCTATTGCTTTCACCAAATGTATAGAAGAAAATGGAGAGATGTTATATTTTGAAATATAGGAGGTAGATAAGAGGTTCCCCTTTTATCCTTAGATGCACAAATGTAGGATCCAAATTGATTAACCCCAAAGGAAGGATCAATGCATAAATGAATTAATCAATTGGAAATAAGTGTAAAGAGGAAGATCTTAAATTCTCGTTTATAGAAAAGAATGTGTGATAAATTTACAAATATTAAGAACTTTGATTGAAATTGATAGGAGAAAAGTACTAACCTTGAAATGTTACAGATCTGAAGAATGTTGTTTTCGGGGGTCTACACTCAGTTTCTGGAAAATCTAAGACTTGATTTGGAACATAAACATAGAAATGAACAAAACCCAAAAATCTTTTGACACGGTTCCGATTTTGACCCTCAAGTCAATGTCACCATTGACCCAGAATTTCTAAATCCAACCTAGGGCAGAATCAACCTAAAAAGTCTCTGACTGAAAATCTGTTTCCAAATCCTGAAATTTTGTCGAAAAGGGTATCTGAATCTGCACTCTGATCCACTATTTTGAACCTGTACCTATAAGAAAAATGGATTGTTTTTTTTTGGGGGAGGGGTTTGCCTTGGTCAAACCCCAGTTATGGAATTAAAATCAAATTATAATTGAAATTGCATAAGTTAAACAAAGTAAATGAACAAATTTACCTTGCGTGTAGAAGCCCTTGTGGCGGATTCAAATCCTTAGATCCACAAGTATGCATACACCAAATGGATGTAGAATGTAGAATGTAGGATGTCTCAAATCAATTGCTTGTAGATATTCAACTCCAACTTGAATGGATCTTGGATACGAAGAGGCTTGGATGAATGTGGATGGAGAAATCTTCAACAAGAGTGCTCCATAGAGCTTGAATCCTTCAATGGATACCAATGGATCTTCTTGATGAATTGAATGCTTGAGAAGTTCTTGAATTCTTGAGAATAGATGAATGCTTCAATGGCTACTTAGCTTGCTTCAAATCTTGCTTCTTCACCTTTGGATTTCACTCTTCAAGTCTTTGATAGTTGATGATCATCGTTAGAGAAAATGAGAGGAGAAAGCTTCCTTATATATGAATCTAGGGCACAATATTCTAGAGAGGCCTACATAGGAGAATTAAATTCCAATTATACCTATATCCCTAAAATAGGACCTATATTAAATATAATTTAATATTTGTTGTCCCGAAGACCAAAACAGCCGACCCAGAAGCGGGAATTAACTCTTTCCAAAGCCTGACAACCAAAAACCCTAGGGATCTGGAATCTGGATCTTAGGTCAGAAAAAGGTCAATTCTGACCTTGGTCAAGGTTGAGGTCAACCTTGACCCAAAAAGGTTGACTTTGACTTTGAAGCCAAAATCCCAGTTTACAGTTTGGAATGTCAGAAATAGGCTGGAAAAAGTGGAAATGGGGCAGAATAGGGGAAAAGCCAAATCCAAGTCAGAGACCCATTCAAGCCGCTTGACATGACCCCAAACCACTTACTCAGAAGGCTTAATCAGTCTACAATGGAAGTGCTTCCATTTTTTGACTATACAACTACAAAGCCCCAAAAAGGGGACAAAAACTTAAGGGTATCTCTAGTTGTGCTCCGAGGGTTAGTGTGCCTCTAAAGGGTGTGGGTTAAGATTCTAACACTGACGAATATCCCTTCACAAATGGGATACTTACAAGAAAATTGATTAGGAGAAAGATACAATAGGTACTTTTGATCATGCTACTACCCTGGAGGAGAGAGAAATATAACCCACCATACCCTAAATAGGCTTACCTCTACCCCACTGGTGATAAAGGTGTCGATTCACACAAACTATTGCTTACCCCCCACTAGTGATCATAACCTTCTCACCATTGGGTGCATCTACTAGTGCTATGGTAGGTGATGATGGATGGATTTTTCAGAAAAAAGAAAAAAGAAAAACAAGAAGGTAGATGTGGGTAGTGACACAAAGGTTGTTTGTCCATCACAACGTGTCACAAGGAAAAGGGAGGTTAGAAGGGAAATCGCTAATGGTAGGTAAAGGACCATAGACTCTATGACTAAGATGAATAAATTAGGCTCCTTTCATGGAACATGAAGGAGCTAAATGCCCCCTACCCCCCC
>MU228157.1:2547391-2564191 GCA_018584345.1 Thuja plicata | reverse complement strand
AGAAGTGGTTGAGATAGGTTAGGTTGGGGTTTAAGGGAATATTAATTAAATGAATTAAACTTATTTAATTCATTCAAAAATAGGAATTTAATTATTTAAACAATTTAATTACTTTTTAATAATTAAGAGACTATAGCCATTTTAATTAAATTAAATAGGCTAGGGGAATGGGTTCATTTCAAGTGGGTAATTGATTTAGGGATTTATTTAATTCCTTTATAATTAAATACTATATCCATATTTGAATTTGATAGGTTTGAATTGATTTGAATTGTTTGGCTATAATAGTTAATATATTTTAGTGATAAAAATCACCTAGGACATTAAATTGATTTGAAGAGTTATGACAAGCAGTAACAGAGTCGTTTGGACATAATCGAGGGTATGATCACACTTAGGCAAATAGGGTCCATAGTTGGAATAGACCAAATTCAGGTGGTTACATTTGCCCCTCTTTAAATTGATGTGCGAGCAGCGCATTGATTCAAAGAAAGTTTTTGATTTTGACTTCAGAAAGATTGAGAATTTCGTTCTTGGTTGTTGAACGAAATGTTGATGAGATCAGTCTCGCACTTGATCGAACAAAACTAATAGAATTGATTTTGAACTTGGTTGTCATCCAAAGATCAATAAAAGATCTTAAAGATACCAATTTTGAACTTGGTTGTCGTCCAAAGATTGACAATACTGATTCTAAACTTGGTTGTCATCCAAAAATCTAGTATGAAGCTGCCAGGAGCTTTAATAAAAAATTTATAAAATGAGGAAACACAAGATATCTAGCTTATGAGAACCAAAGATTTTTATCCAAGAGTTCTGACTTTAGTCAAGGAAACTATCATGCCCCTAGTTTGTTTGATAACGAAGTCATTTTAATGTTGTTTCGAGCAAAAATTTAATTGATGATAGTGTGATCATGCCCCCTCAGGAACGAAATCGAACGAAAAGAATAAATCCCTCAGTTGAAAGAACGTATTACTTGCAGGAAGCGGTAGGGACAAGAGAGAATGAAGTAGAAGAAGTAGAAAAGAAGGTGTATTTAAAAATAAACACACGATTATCAAGTTAATTACATGAAAATATGAATGATGAGACTGATAAAATGACGTCAGACCAAGATTTGTGATAAAATGTGCAATTTGGACCGATGCTTGGAACAAATGAAGCAAATCTGCAGTTTTTGAAATTGTCGTAAGAAGGGTACGGTGCTGTTGAAAACATCTTATGCACCTTTGATTTGGTTCGTGATTGATCAAAAAGAGAATAGAAATGTAGTTGTAGTTTCCCGGAAGGAGTTTGAGAACTCCTAAATGTCTCAAAAGACCAATATAAGCCTCAAAAATTACTATTTAACTATTCATTTTCACTTTCCTCCATAGTAATTCAGAGAGCTCTGCAGAGAAGATGGTAGTCCCCGTGAGGAAGCATCGTTTCGAGATGAGCCATCGACATCAACTCCCAGCCGACTACCCACCGCTGGTAAGTGCTCGACAAACTACCTTGTGATTTTTTGCAAATTTCAGATTTATTCATTTTTGTATCTTTTACAACCCTTTTTATTTTGAATAGCATCTGGGATTCCAAATCGCAACTTGCAAATCCTGTGTCGCATCCGATTTTTCCCAGATCGCATCTGATTTTTTTGAATTCCTGCATTGCATCTGGTATTTCCTGGATCACATTTGTTTTCATTATTTTTATCATCTTTTTAGTGAAAACCCATCAGTGCGTCACACCCTATTTACTTAAGGTCGCACCCTGCATTGAGGATCACATCCCATATTTTGGGGATCACATCCTGTATTTCCAGGATCGTATCAAGAAAAATGGATTGCACCCTTCTGTTTCATAATCGTATATGGTTAGGAGACTTAGAATTTTAATCTTTCAGACTGATTTTCTTGCTACAAACTTGGAATCACTTAGCTGATTAGGAGTCTGCCCCTTTGTAGATAAGATACTGATGTATTGTCATTTTTGTCCAAAATAGGCCCAGTTTGAGGTAGTCACATTTCGTGACACTTATCCTAGTCATGTGCTTGCATTGTCTAGACTATTGTCTGATGATGAGCAGACGACAATGATTCGATGCAGATTACGTTCCTTGATAGGTTTACCTGAGATCGGGGTAAACTGTGGGTTGTTGACTTCTCTAGCTGATAGATGGCACTCAGAGCTCAACACCTTTCATTTGCCGACTGGGGAGATCATAGTGACTCCTAAGGACGTCTAGCGCATACTGCACTTGCTGATGATCAGACATGAGGTATTTTTTGAGTCGAGAGCTAGCATGGCCATTGGTGCTACACACAGATATTTCCAGGATGACACCATTGACCAGAGATATCTGTCTTGGGACTACATGGTCAATCATTATGATCGATTATCGTGTGTATTTAGTAGGTTTGGTAGGCGGCATCCTCATGCCAGAAAGGGGCCAACCTGTATTTATGGTCGGTTGGGTGGGTATGATAGAGAAGATGGTTACTCACCGTCGGAGATTTGCATGGAGTAGCTATATCTTAGCCCACATGTACAGAGAGCTACATGAGATAGTATACCACTATACTCAGATCATGACCGTAGGCATTCTTATTCTCCAAATTTGGGCCTAGGAGCACATCCCTGTGACATGGCTAATTGTAGACAGACAAAGGGCACCAAAGCAACCCTATGTTTATATGTATGCAGGTCTTCTTCAGCAGCCCCATCTGGGCAAGGTTGAGTATTGGTGTCGTTTATTCGATGATATGACTGAGGTCATTTTGCGGCCCTATTTAGATTGTGAGGTGTGGACCTCAGATGCCCATCAGGTACCTTACTTATGTTAGAGCCGATATCTCATTGGCAAGACTAGACATATTATAGAGCGGTTCATGATCACCAGAGTGCTGAGGTAGTATGGGCGTCGACAGGGCAGGACAAAGGACATTACTGTATATGCCCAGACCAGAGATGAGACACCATTATGGGGTGCACAATTGACATATGAGAGAGCACACCAGGAGATTTGTGACATGGTGGCAGTAGACTGGGATCTCCATCCTGATGTAGCTGGTGCAGGTGTGTCGGATGGATATGATGCTGAGAGGCTTCAGTACCCCTTTCCTTGATACATTGTTCCTGAGGAGATCATTCCTTGCATAGAGGAGCCCTTAGATTATGATATGGATGATCGACCAGCCAGGGGTAGGGGAGGTGGGTAAAGAGACAAGGCTCTCGACAGGCATGGAGGGCGTGATGGTGGTAGGGATGGTGGAAAAGATGGCAGGTGTCCTCCTCCCGATGATGATCATGATGGAGATGATAGGGGTGGTGGCGGTGAGGCTATCAATACAGATGGAGCCAGTGGCAGTGGGCAGGGAAGGTGCTAGAGATTCAGATTTCTGGCTCCTCGAAGAGATATGGGCCCTCTTCTCACAGGATAGTAGCAGTGACAAAGGCGACAGGGGTCACAAGATAGGCCACCAGACAGAGGACAGGACAGGTCCTAGGAGCAGGATACAGGTAGAGACAAATTTCCTCTATCTAGATGTGAGTAGGAGAGGGAGCAACTCCAAGCTAGGATTACAGCATTGGAGGCCCAAGTTACTACTGCCAATGCCTTATTGGCGGACAGGGATATACAACTAGAGAGACTGAGAGCAGAGAGAGATAGGCAGGGTGAGATGCTTAGAGCTGAGAGAGATACACATGCTCGAACAACGGTTCATCAGGGGCAGAGGGCTACTTATTATTATGCCTTGTATCATACAATAGTTCTAGAGGGCCAGAGAGCTCCTTTTTCACGAGTGACTTAGTAGTCAAAGGGGGCCATGCCACCTCTAGCAGCTCCTTTTGTACCACCTCCTCCTCCTCCTGATCAGGGAGAGGGGGCGAGACAGAGTTGATATTTTGTACCATTTATATGTATATCTTGACATTACATTTTGTATATCTAGATCCTGCTGAGATCCCCCTTTTGTATATGACATTTAGACATGTATATCTGATTCATTCAGCCTCACTGGTACTCTGATACTCTTTATGCATATTATTCCATATTTTGATCTGTACTATGTTTTGATATATATATCTTATGCAGCTTCCTGATTCTGACATGTATCATGAGTTCCTTTTGCTTTAGTAGATGTGATAGATGTACTTTTGCACATGTGATGATATCTTGGTCTCTGGATGAGTTAGATGTAGACATCATTTTGATTTGTTTACTGATATAAATATGTTTTAAATTATACTCATGTGGAAATGCAAATGTATGTTTCTTTTGATTTTTTCTTGTATGCAATATAGATGTATGAATGCACTTAGGATGAAAAAGTAAAAATGCAATACATGGATGCTTTATTTTTGTATTTTCCCGTTGCTTCTTTTATGAATGCAAAATGTATGCTATGGATGTGCAACGATATTTGATATCAGTAATGCGGATGATGTAATTAACTTGATGTTTAGAAGAAGATAGAAAACATGTTTGAGCACAAAAAGTCTTTATGTGTTTTACTACCTTTATAAATGTATCATGAAATCTCTAAATGCAATTATATGCAGACTCTTAGGACTTTGTCACTGGTATTCAAATGTATAGCTTTTTATCATCATTGGGCACTTTTTAGAATGGAAACCACCTGATAGTACAACCATCACTAATACCCACTGATATTATGAAAGTATGAATACTATGTTTTATTGAAATGTTGAAAATAGACTTAGGCATCGAGGCATAGAAGCAAGGATAACAAAATAGTCACCTTCCTTTTAATATACCAGATTCTGATTAAGGCAAGATATTGGACCCGCAATGACCTTGAAAATTCATATCCTCGGGTATTCGTATAACTTAGTAAGGATCTGGATCAGAAAATAGACAAGGAAAATGTTTCAACCTCACCGTAGTTTACACATAATGAAGATCGAGATATATGTGGCTATCCACCTAGAGTGGCAGCTCTTACCATAAACATCCAAGTTATGTGAAATTTATAGGATCATTTGGAACAATCACCACACGTAGAAAACCAAGAAAACACGATGCCCCCTATCCTTGTCACTCTTTGTCTTTGCGCAAACGTCATTGAGCAACTAAGAAGACATAATAAATCATCAATTGAGAATCAATCAAATAAAATTTATAATTACTTAGATGCCCCTAGTGGAATACATCATCAGGACATAAAAGAATCATAATCAAACCAATATCAAACTATGTGTTTAAGTAGTACTTTTTCATTCATATGTCAAACACAGTAAAGATTCATCAACCAAAAAATTGGAATATAAGCAATATGGTGTTCCTTGTCTATGCATCGATAGGATAATTCGTTCATGTTTGCGATTCAATATAGCCTCGAAGGAGCTCTATCACTGTAAATGTCAATGTTATGTGATGTTTAAAAAGACACCCTTGTTTTGGAAAGTGTCATTGTGTCGCATGTATCAAGAAATATTGTGTCCATGAGGAAAACCATCCTAAAGCAACCTAGCAACTGCAACTTACTATGCCAGCAAAGATGCCCCTAGTGCAGAATGACTTATTCCTAAGACGTAAATGTAGACAAATCCCAAGCGAGGATAAGATAGCCATTTTAGGAAAATGAAGTCAGCGTATGAACACAGGAAAAATTATGAAGGCCTAGTATCAGTAGTGCAATGATAGATGGATGCAGAACACAAGTGACGCCTGAGTGCCAGGTTTTCACCACTTGGAAAGATTCTTTTCTTTCTTTTTGCTACCAAGATGCCCGTGTTACCAGGTGCTCATCAAGTTACTTTTCTCTTTTCAAAATTTTTGCTATTTTTTCTTTTTTGAATGTTTTTATAGTGTCAAGGCACCTGTTTACAAGGTTTTCACCAAGGATACCCTTTTTGTAGGACTTTTTCCACTATTTTTGGATTTCTTTAGGATCAATTTTCTAAATATTTTTGGTATTTAGTAAGAACTTTTTATTGTATAGGCTCTACTAGCCAAACATCAAGCGTAGAACTGCTTCAAATGTAGAGTGTTAATAGGATCTGGAAGAATGTCTCCCTCAGGTGTAGCTAGTTGATAAGCTCCAGTCCCAAAAGTTGCAGTAATGACATAAGGTCCCAGGCAGTTAGGTTCAAATTTTCCTTTTTGGTCTCTGTTAGGCTAGTTCTTAGGATTCTACTGGAGGATGAGATCTCCTACTTCAAACTTCCATGGTTTTACCTTTTTGTTGTAACCTTTGGACATACATGCTTGATATACCTTGAGGTGATCAAACGCCTGTTGTCTGTGCTCATCTAGTAGCTTTAGAGAATTCACCCTATCTATGCAGTACTGCTCATTAGTAACAAGACCTTGTAAAGATATCCGCAAAGATGGGATTTCAACCTCAATGGATAGTACTGCTTTGACGCCATAGACTAGAGCAAATGGTGTGGCTCTAATTGGTGTTCGGATGCTTGTTCCATAGGCCCATAGTGCCAGATTTAGTTGTAGATGCCATTCTCTACCAGACTTACTCATAGTTCTTTGTAGAATCTTGAGAATATTCGTGTTGGATGCCTCAGCCTGTCCATTACCTTGAGGATAATAGATTGAGGAGCAATGTTGAGTGATATGGAACTGTTCACAAAGGTCATCAACGTCTTGATTTTAAAATTGGCCCCCATTGTCTGTTACAATTGAAGAAAGTATCCCATATCTATAAATAATGTAGTTCAAAATGAATATAGCCACCTGTTTGCCAGTGGCTTTGATTAGCGGCACGTCTTCGACCCACTTTGTGAAATACTCAGTGGCCTTAATGATGAACTTGTGTCCATTTGAGGAGTTGGGATATATTTGTCCAACCAAGTCAAAGGCCCATTGCTGAAATGGCCAATGTGTTATGAAAGGTATAAGCTCTCTGGCAGGAGCATGGATAAGATTTCCATGTGTCTAGCATTTAAGACATGGTTTTGAAAATTGAATAGCATCTTTCTCCATGGTAGGCTAGTAATAGCCTACTCTGAGTAGTCTCTTCACTAATGAAAAGTCATTTTAGTGTGATCCACATATACCTTCATGGACTTATTTTAATGCTAAATCGGACTCTTCGAGTTCTAAACACCGAAGAAGTGTACTATCGAGACCGCGTCAATATAAGTTGTTAGTTATGAGGATGTAACACGATGTTGTCCTAATCAGGGATCTTTTCTCATTTCTAGATAGATTGGTGGGAATAGCTTGGTTAGAAATGTAAGCCATGATATTGGCATACCGAGATTGGTCTGGGGTATTCAAAGCACATATTACCTAGTATTCAGGGGTATCAAAAGCAGGATAGGATAGTTCTTCCACCAAGAAGTCATAGCGGAACTGTTGTTCTTCTAGTTGTAACATGGATGCCAAGGTAGCCATTACGTCAACAGCTTTGTTCTCTGATCTTGGTATCTGCTGGAAGGAGACGAAGACAAAGTACTTCTTCAGGTCATCAACTAGTTGCTTGTAGGGCATCAATTTTTCATCTTTCATTTGATACTCCCCATTGACTTGATTGATAATTAGTTGGGAGTCACCATACACATGTAAATCTATGATCTTCCACTCCATAGCTAGCTTAAGGATGTTTACCAATGCTTCATATTCTGAAATATTGTTGGTGCATGGAAACATCAATTTGTAAGATTTGGGAATCTTGTAACCTTGAGGAGTTATGAATAGGACTCTCGCTCCAGATCCTTGTTGAGTGAATGAACCGTCAAAGTACATCTTCCATGGATATTCAGTTAGATGCATGATTGTTTCATCAAGGAATTCAATGAGTAAAGATTCATCATCCTGGAGTGGTGAATTAGCCAATTGATCTGCAAGGACCTGTCCTTTGATAGCTCTCCATTCTACATATTCAATGTCAAACTCACTTAGAATCGGAACCCATTTTGCCAAACGTCTGGTTAATGTTGTTTTGCTCAAAAGATACTTCAGAGGATCAATCTTAGTAATGAGATTTACTATATGAGAGAGCATGTAGTGCCTCAATTTTTGTGATGCGAAGATGACTGCTAAGCATGCTTTTTCAATAATGCTATAATTGAGCTCATAAGTGACCATTGTCCTACTAATGTAGTAGATAGCTCTTTCTTTCTTGGTCTCATCTTCTTGTGCCAACAATAATCCTAGGGATGTAGCTGTAGCTAAAATGTATAGGAGTAGGGGCTTTCCATGAATAGGCACCATAAGAATAGGTGGAGCAGCCAGATATCCCTTCAATTCTCTAAAGTTCGCTTCACAATGTTCATCCCATTGGAAGGTAACCCCTTTATGTAGTAACTTAGTAAAGGGTTGTGCCCTGTCTGCAAGTTGGGACATGAATCTCCTGATGGACTGGAGTCTTCCCTATAGCATCCTCATTTGACTGATATTACATGGAGGAGCCATCTCTAGTATAGCTTTAAATTTAGCGGGGTCTACCTTAATTCCTTTCGCTGAAACAATGAATGTTAGGAGCTTCCCTGATTGAACCCCAAAGGCACATTTCTTTGGGTTGAGCCTGAGTTGGAACTGTTCCATCTGATCCAATATCTTTCTTAGGTCAATAATGTGAGTACCTCTTTCTTTGGATTTAGCCAATGTGTCATCTACGTAATCCTCCATGTTCTTGTGCATCATGTCATGGAATATTGTTGTCATAGCTCTTTGATATGTTGCATCAACATTCTTTAACCTGAAAGGCATGAAATTCCAGCAAAAGGTGCCCCATGCGCATGTGAATGCAGTTTTCTCTTGATCCACGGGGGCAATTTCAATTTGATTATAGCCCGAGAATCCATCCATTAAAGAATACAACTGGTAGCCTGCTGTAAGATCTATGATCATGTCAATATTTGGTAGAGGGAAGTCATCCTTCGGACATGCTTTATTCAGGTCTCTGAAGTCCATACAGATCCTGATAGATTTATCAGATTTAGAAATGGGGACCACATTGGAGATCCATCCTACATATGCAATGACTCTGATAAATCTTGCTTTTAACAACTTTTCCAGCTCTGCTTTTACCAATAATGCAACATGAGGATGCATCTTTCTAAGTTTTTGCTTTACAGGCTTGATCCCGGGAGCGATAGATAAGTGGTGCATGATTAGATTAGGGTCTAGCCCTGGCATATTCGTATAGGACCACGCAAAGTTAATCTTCTTCTCCTTCAAGAACTCTGTGAACTATGTCGTCTCCTCTTCTGATAAGGATTGTGCCAGGTGTACTATTTGAGGATTGTCAATAGTGCCCAAATTTACTAGCTGTGTTGGTTCAATTAGTACCGAAGATCTTTCCTAAAAGTGTTCAGGGAGGATATCAAGAGTCTCATCCTTTGGCACCTCAGAGAGGTTTTCACCATCAGATACATCTTTTTTCTTTACTATTTTGGGATCTGATACTGCCACAGGGTGGTTTTCACCATCAGTCCGCTTTTTATTTTTATTTTTCAGTTTGTGACTAAGAAACTTGATATCTTCCTGTGACATGTTCTTGCTCCTCACTTTGGTGGAAGAAGGGTAAGGTTCACAAGCATTGAGATAACAAGCTAGGGAGTGGTCATCAAAAAAGTCGAGGATAGAAGTAGGATTTGTTTTAGTCCAATCAATTAGGTCGGGAAGTACCAATGTTAGGGAGTCAAATTCTAGGAAGGACAACATCGTGTTAGCATCAAGACCATTAACTGACATGACACGATCTGTTAAGTTAATTTCTTTGATATTTAGATCAATAAGAGTGAGATCATCCTTAAAAGGGTCATTGTTAGTCATATGCGGATTAGACTCTAGCGACTCGTCAGTAGAAATCTCATCACCATCTCTCTATAAATGGAGGCTTCTTGCTTGTGGCCTATGAAATTCTTCTAGACTTATGTATTCACCAGTGTCTTCATCAATGATCGGGGGAAGGGACTCTTCTTCTGCTTCAGGAGGATCAATTTCATTGAGAGGAGTGTCAGATTGTTTACTAGGAGCAGAGGGAGCTGCAAACATGTGAATTGTATCTATGCCAATATCTTCAGAGGCGATAGATAGCAGATCCCATTCATAGTCATGAGAGTCTGTGACATCATCATCAGATCTATTTAAGTATTCATAAATAGTTATCTGATGTACCCGGTTAGCTACTTGTAGATCAAAATGGGGTAGATCAAGGACATGTGAAATTGTGACCAATTGCCCCCAGTTAGGATGTAAATTCTGTGGCCGAGGTGTCTCTTGAGTAATTATTGCTATGGTGTCTCCCACCTCTTGAATGGGAGGTTGTGCTAGTAAAGGGGTGTGAAGATCTTGTGGTACCTCAAAGCTAGGTACATAGCATTCTCCTTGATATTCAGGATTCTCTGTACCAACATGTAATAATATTTCATAAGGCCATGGTTCTAGTATCATCTCATTTGTTTTATTGCTCCCTATTTTAGAAGGTGGACTCTCTTTGAAAGCATGTTTATCAATTTTAGTATTAAAACCCAGTCCTATTTTATCTCCGGTATTGCGGAACTCCATGGGTATGGGTTCAATAATCCCTTGACCTGTGTCGTTTAGAGGTCCCTTTCCTTTATAGCCCATTTGTGTGAGGAAATCATATCCCTTTCCATACTGTTCTGGGGATATCTTCACATGTTTAACCTCAGATTCCACTGGTTCGCCTTTGTAAAGCCAATCCAAGATTGTATGTTCTTCTGTGTTATCTGAAGAAGATGTGGATGCCTTTACCATGCCAGTTGCCTTATGTACTTCAGGTTCCATGAATGTTGTAGGTGTGAATGTAGATGAAGGTTTTTCGTAGGATCTTGGTGACACTAGAAGTTCTGTCAGTGAGGGAGTCAGGTCCAGCTTGTACTCTCCCATACCTGTTTCTTCAAGTTTCAAGGTTTTTCTAAAACTCTTCATAACCATGTCCTTGGTAGTTTCAGGAGCAACTGTATCCATATCCTCTTTGGTAGTTTCAAGAGCAACTGTATCCATAGGAGCGTCTACAAAAATCGTCACTTCCACCCCATTATGTGGGAACTTTATGCATTGGTGGTAAGTGGACGGTACAGCTTGCATCTCGTGAATCCATGGTCTCCCTAGTAGGATATTGTAGGCCAATGGTAGATCCAAAACTTGATAGATGACATTCCTCTCAATTGGTCTGACTCTAACAGGTAGAACAATAAGACCTCTGGAGGATCTTTCTTCCTCATCATAAGCTTTAATGGCTATCTTGCTTCTAGAGTCAATTGTTTATTCTGAGAGACCTATTCTCTTGATTGAATCTAGTGTACAGATATTCAATCCTGCGCCTCCATCTATCAACACGCGTCTAACACGGGATTTATGAATAAGGACTTCAATATGGAGGGGTTGATTATGTGGATGTGTCAATGACTTGTCATCCTCTTCAGAAAAGGAGAGGTAGTGTGGTGCTAAGATGTGATTGACCATCGCTTGAAACTTGTCTATATAAATATCTTTTGGAATATTAGCAGCATGAAGAGCCTGTTCTAGGATTTCCCTATGTACTGTGGATATCTTGAGCAACTCAAAAATGGAAATTTTGGCAGAGGTTCATTACAATTGGTCTACCAAGTCATATTTTTCTCCAGGAATAGTAACCATGTGTTTTGATGCTGGTTTAGGAACAGTTACGATAGGAACCTTGGATATTGGTGTTAGTTTTGGAGGTCGTTTGATTGTAACCTGTGCTTGGCTCTGTGTTATAGCATTGGTTTGAAAAGAGGTGTTATTAACTCCCTTGATTGTGATCACATTCACATATTCGATCTTAATGTCTAACATATTGATCACATTGTCATTTTTTGGAATAGGTGTAGTGGACTTCATTACCTTTCCTTTTAGATGTTTCTCCTTGATCATAATTAGGAAAGGGTTTGTTGAATGCTATACGATCCTCATTAGTAGTGTGTCCATCCACTGTGATCTTACCTCCTTCAATGATGTCTTGGATGACATGTTTAAGCTTGAGACAATTATTGGTTTTGTGTCCCTTGTTTTTGTGAAAGACACAGTAAGAGTTATCATCCCACCACCTGGGTTTGACCATTGGTTCCCATGGTTTGGAATCTGAGATTGTAAGAACTTTGTTATCCACTAGTGTTTTCAGAATAGTCTCAAGAGGCTCTCCCAAAGGAGTGAATTCTCTTTGGGGTTTTGATGTCCACATCCGACCCTTGATGTTATCATTGTTTGCTTTGGGTGCGGGAGTTGTTGCTTTAGCATCCTTACTTGCTTACATGCCATTGGTTAGGTTGAATACCTCAGATTTAGGATTAATGTTAGAGGCATCAACCACTCTGTCATTAACAACATTTTTGTTTTGTTTCCACCATTTAGGTTCGGAGTTGGAGTTGTTGGTCTTATTTTCATTTTGAAGGGTGATCTGTCCCCTTTTGACCATGACTTTCTCAATACGGAGGGCATTTTTAATCATCCTGTCGAAACTAGGAGAGTCTTGAATTTTCAATGCATAGTTTAATTCAGGTACCAAATTATTAACAAATATCTCCATATTCTCTATTTCGGGAATGGTCCTTGAATATTGTGCAAAAATTTTCCTCCATCTTTGTAGGAAGTGTGTAAATGATTCTCCAGTTCATTGTTTGGTGTTACATAGGTCCATCATAGTTACATCATGTTGGATGTTGTAGGAGTAATGTTGAATGAACCGTTGGATCAAATCCTCAAATGTTTTGACCTTGGGGTTCATTTTTGAGAACCACTCCATGGCATTACCTCCTAGACTTCCTGGAAACAGTCGCATGAGGTATGTGGGTTCGTGCATGTATTCTATGCTAAGAGCACATAATTATCTCACATGGTTATGTGGGTCAGTTTCTCCCATGTACTTTTCATACTTTGGTCTTGCCACGTTGGGGGGAAATGGGACCATAGTGATACTCTTGTCAAAAGGAAATGGACAAATGGTGTCCAAAGAGTATTCTGTTTTAGGTTTTTCCTTCTCCTATTTGAGATTCATGAGCTCCGTTTGCATCAAATTGAGTTGTTTGGTGAGAATGGATATCGGATTTGGTACCTCCTTTTATTTGAGTTGTTCCACATCATAATCTCTAGGTAATTTAACACCCGTGGACACTAAATGGAGGAAGTACTTTTCTTTATCCTCATCAATCATTCTTTCCATTATCTGGTGGAACCTCTTGCTTTGTTTGAGTTTTTCATATTCATCTTTAGTGATTTCGTCCTCACTGCCTGATTCAAACAAAGGACGTTCAAACTTGGGTTCTTCTTCTTCATCAGTATCTTCGGTCTTTTGGTGTTTTCCATTGTCATAGTCCTCAAAAGCCTCACTCCATCTGCGAGTGTTACTATTCATTACTGGAGAGTCTAGATCGAGAAGGGAACTACGAGAAGTTTCTCCTTGAAAGTGTGATGTTTTAGGAGGCACCTTTGAGCTCTTAGACATGTACTTGTTGCATCTTGTGTTAACCATGAATTTGTTCCTCAACTTTTGTCAACATTTCCCAATAGTGCAAGTGAGAGTTTCAGATTGTTTAAGTGGGCGTGTCTAGGTAAAAGTAACTGTTTGTTGGTGGATATAAATGGTTCTAGCATCAAAGGGTTAGAATGCCCTAATAGTGAGCTAGAAACCAAGTTGTTGGTAGAAATAAGGTAGACCACATGTATTGAACTGATCGTGAAAGACTAACTAAGCATACAAGGTAGACGTTTCGGAAGAGCTTTGGAATTTCAACAGGGAGACTAGAAGAGACAATAAGAACCATCTAAAGGGCTAAAAGGGTATCCTAATCAACTAAGACTTTCTAGGAAAAGTGTTTACAAGTACCCTCTATCCTGAATGCGAGCCCCCAGATGTGAGCCTCTAATGATACTAAATATGATCCTAGAATTTGGATGCGACTATGTGCTGACCAAATGCGAGCCAGTATACAGGATGCAATCCTAAACACCAAATGCGACTTGGGAAATCTGGGATGCGATCTTATGATATCTTTGTCAATTTGGATCAGTTCTAAAAAGTTCATTTTTGAAGTGCATGAAGTTGCTTGTTTCCAGATTACGTTAAGAGATGTCGTAATGTGTGAAAAACACTTGTATTCTAGGGTTTGAAACTTGTTGATTATTTTCAGGAGCTTATCTTTTTAATGATCTTTTGAACACATCAAACAATTTTTCATTATTAGGAGGGTGAAAAAATCACTCATCTTTTCCTATTCTCTAGGTGGAGGATGAAAATCTTTGCTTGTTGACTCAGGTACACACTCAAATGCTAATCAGAATACAGCCATCACCAAGCACGCAATGGCTCCAGTCATGATGTTGTATTAGCCGACTCCAAATGCAAGTGAGGGCACAATATGATGAGTGTCTTGGGACAATTACTTTTTGCCTTGCACAAAGATTATCACCCTTTTGGGGATGAATCGGGAATTCTTTCAATTGAAGTTGTTGTAGATTATTGGGCAATCCATTCGAAACCGTCCCCTGTAGAATTGCACAAGGCAAAATTCAGGCGTATAGCCCTGTGAGTACCTGAATATATGTAGTCTTGCAAGCAAGATTCAAGCGGCTCTGCTCTACATATACCCAGATATGTTCAAGGAATGATGTCAAAATTCCATGAACAAAATTGGCTTCATCTTTCGAGGCTTTAGCCTATGAGGAAGCAATTATTTATAGTGAGTTGGAAGGGTTGGCGTAAAACCTATCCTCACTTGGGTCATTCCCGGGAGATTTTTTCCTCAACCGGAAGGCCCTCTACTATTTAAATATATGTAACCAGGATTGGCGAGCTTTGGATGTCTGGATTTTTTATTCTTCTTCTGAAGAAGAGCATACTCTCCTAATCTAAATAGTTTTCTCCCAAAACACGAAAAGCAAAGTTCATTCCTTCAAGCTATGTTGAGCTCGATTTAGTTTGTTCCTATTTAAGAAAAATAGGATTTGCTTGAAAAGGAAAGTTGCCTTTTTCAATTAGCCATAAAATTTTAGTGAGGTGTTTGTCCAATTAATCATCCAAACTAAATTAAACAATTGAACTTGTTCTTTGATCCCACATATTTAGTGCTTTGATTATCCAATTTCTGAATCCAAAAAGAGATTATACGATGTAGTTGTTTATTGAACCACAATATTTAGTGGCTTGTGTTGTTCATTTACTAGTCCAAATTGAATTAAATGATGTGTTTTATTGTTTAGTTAACTGCAAATTTTGCTCAATCCATAAACTGATGTGTGAGTTTTTGATTTTCCTTAAAAGGAAAAGAGCATAATCCTCTAGTCAGTTTAGTGATAGATTGGAATATGTATCTTAATTTGGAAAGCAAGTAAAATAGAAGTCAAGATGGGGGTTGGGTAACTTGAAAAACCAAGTTAGTATTTATTTATGTTAACTCCCATGAAAACCCTCAAGAATAACCTGCAAACACTTGTTAGGTTGCAAGATGCCATAAACACAACTTGTCAAAATGTTAGAGTTAGGCAAACAAAATGCACAAACTTTCTAACCGGATGTGAGCCTAAAATTTTACTGAATGTGATGTAGCATATTGTATGCGAGCTTCCTAACTAGATGCAATCCCATGTTTACCAGATGTGAGCCTGAACTAAAAATGATCTGGAAAATCCCAGATGCGAGCCTCATTTTCTACGGTGCGATGGTGTATCCCAGATGTGATCCATAATAGTATAAAATGAGCCTGTAACAAAATTATGGGCATGCAAATTAGTGGAAAAGTGTTATAAAATGAGGCCAAGTTGGAAATCAAGCCCCACGGTGGGCACCAAAAATGTGTGTGTATATTTGTACACCTGATATCTGCAACACAACACTTCAATAAGTCATTATGTTAGTGAAAAACAAGGGTTAAAGAGCATATAAACCATAACATCGACTTATTGCTTTCTAACTGGGATGAGTGTAGCATGTAACATAAAAGCCCTTAGATTTATGCTAAATACCAGTGACATAAATAACCTAGCATGAAAGATTTAGTTTAAAACAAGCTAATATTTAATGAGCAATGCATATTAATCTAAAAATAGACATAATAACAAGGTGTAAGCATAAACTATGGAATGAAGTATGGGTCTAAGTCTATTCCAATAGCATAACAATGCATTTACAATATGAAGTGAAGGCTCCTTTGCTCTCAAAAATGGCTTCTATTTATAAAAGAATGAGAGAGAGAGAGAGAGAGAGAGAGAGAGCTCATTAATGAGTTGAGGGCAGTGATTTTTTTAGTGGCTAATATTCGCCAATTGGCTAATTTTTGAAATTTGGGAATCCAAATTTGGCTAATAATTCAAGATTTAAGGCGACCTAAATCGCCAAAATTTTACAAAATTTTATTTTAGAAATATTTAAACCGCCAAATAATTTATTTTATTAAAAATTTGAACTCAAATATTCGCCTAATATTTGATAGATGGTTAGATTCAATTCGCCTAAATTTTATCAGTTATTATAGAAATCTAAATTAATTCACCAATAATATATCATAGCTGTTAGTTATAGTAGGATTGTGTCACCAATATTAGTTGTCATTATTGATTTAAAATATAATCTAGTGATCTTCATTATATTCCATGAGGCAAAAATGTTACTATCTTATTTGTAACGCTTATCGGGGCTAAGATTTTCTTTGGATTGTTGATAAATCAATGACATTGAAGAAATTTTGGGTCCTATTATAATAATAAAAATAACGATACATTTATCTCACATAATATAATGAGGATTATTTGATTATATTTTAAATAAATGGTAGCAACTAGATACTATAGAGTTCCCTTAAACCCATCAAATATTTTCATAGTTAGCCTAATAATTTTCT
>MU228157.1:2531537-2544052 GCA_018584345.1 Thuja plicata | reverse complement strand
TCTTGAATCTTCACTTGATGATGTTTCTCAATTGCTCAAGGATGCATAGGCTTCAATAGAGGACTTAGAGAAAATGAGGGGAGAAAGGCTCCCTTTTATATGAAATTAGGGCACAATCTTCTAAGGACGCTGACATAGGATAATTAAATTCCTATTAAAGCCTTTACCCCTAGGAGAGGACCTATATTAAATATAATTTAGGAATTGATGCTTCGGAACCTAAAATAGCCAACCCGAAAGCGAGAAATAACTTTTGCAAAGACAGACATCCAGAAACTGCAAGACCCCGGGATCTGAACCCTGGGTCAAGGTTGAGGTCGACCTTGACCTAGGTTAGGGTCAAGGTCAACATAGACCCAAAAGGTCGACCCTGATCTTGAAGCCCAAAATCATCAGTCTGTAATATAGAATGCTGAAATCAGGCTAGAAAGAAGTGGAAAGAGGGACAGAACAGGGGGAAAGCCAGGTCTAGATCAGGAACCCATTCTAGGTGCTTGATATGACCCCAAACCACTTACTCTTAAGGATAAACAAGTCTACAATGGAAGTGCTTCCATTTTTTGACTATATAGTACTACTCAAAGGAGTCCCTAAGGTTTGTTTTGGTGATTCTACAGGGATTAGGTAGGGTGGCCCTCTCTCCCCTTACCTGTTTATTATTTTTGGTAGTGGTTCTGGGTAGAAACTATCTACATATGATAAATAAGAAGAAACTTATTGGGGTGTGCCCTTCTTCTACTCCTCCCACTATAGTCTTACAAAATTTTGTAGATGACACAATCTTTTTTGGTAGTACATTAATACTTGAAGGTAGAATATATAAATGCATCCTTACCCAATATGCCTTTGTGTTGGGGTAATGCGTCAATTATAATAAAAGAAAAGTTTATTTTTTCAACACACATCACTCCCTAGAGAGAAAATTCAAGAATATTCTTAGGTGTCAGTGTGTTGATCTTCCTAATACTTATCTTGGGTTGCCACTCATGATCAATGAGACTTCAAACTCATTTTGGAAATAAATTATAGAAAGAACACAACACAAGTTGATGGATGGAAAGGAAAACTTCTGAGTAGTGCGGGTAAGTTGCAACTCCTCAAACAGTCCCTCTAGGGGATCCATGTCTACTTCCTGCCACTCTTTAGAATATCTAATAATTGGGTTGATAAACTAGAGAGAATCAAGATAGATTTCCTTTGGTTTAGAATAGAGGAGAAGAAGCATATGGAATTGGTCAAATGGGATTTAGTTTTCCAACCAAGGTCAATGGGAGGTCTTAGTGTAAGGAAAATTTCTCACCTTAACAAGGCTTTTCTTGCTAAGGTTGGATAGAACCTTATCAAACATAGAGCTAACTGGTGTGATATTATGTTTGCTAAATACCTTAATAAGGAAAGATTTCCTCATTTCCTGAATATGCAAGGACTTCCCATAGGATACAAAATATGGAGCAATATCCTAAATTATAGAAGTGTTCTCCTTCAAGGATTAAAATGATGAGTTGGAAAAGGTCTGACAATTAATTTCTAGGATGATTTATGGTTGGATGACACACCCCTTTCTTCACTTCTAGCCTTTTGGGATCTTTTCGGGTTATCTAAATGGTTCTTTGGGGTTTGGGTGAAGAACTATATGGACTAGTCTCGATCCTGGAAAGACATCCAACTTTACTGCCAAGCCCTTCACCAATCGATGCTTCTAGAATTGGAGTTACAAAAAATGCTAGAGGATGAGAGATTCAGATGTTTTTGAGGGAGGATAGATTTGTTTGGAAAAAGGAATGCTAATGGTGAATTCACGATGAGGTCTTCCTATCTCATTCTTATTTGCAATGGTTTCCTAGATAATTTATGAAAAAAGGTTTGGAACTCTTAGTTAATCCATAAGATCACCTTTTTCTTGTGGGTGGTTAAGCATGACAAAATTTTACTTAGGACAATCTCATTAAGAAAGGGTCTCAATTGCCAAATTGATGTGTCCTTTGTAAACATGACGAGGAGTTGATTAATCATGTACTCATACACTGTCCCTTTGTAAGCAAGTTGTGGTAAAAATTACTTCAAACCAACTGGGAGATGAATAGGGATGTCCAACAAATCACCTTTAACTGAGAAGGGACCTCCTTCAATTCTAATATCAAAAATTTGTGGTGGGAAATTCCTCTGCATCTTGGTTGAGAAAATTGAAAGGAGAGGAACAACAAAATCTTTTGTGAAAAGGAATGCCTGTCGAAGGTTGTCTTTGGTATTTTCCACAAGTTGTTGTTAGAAAATTTAAGTGTCACTAGTGGTTGTGCCCACCCACTCCTCCTTCCCTTTTTTATCACCAAATTGAAAGGAATTGGGGATCCTTAGATTTATTTGGGAATTTTGAACCATCCAAAAAGCTCAAAGCTCAAAAGGAAAAAATACAAAGTGGAACCCCCAAACTAAAATTTGAGGGTACAGTAAAAATTTCTTTGGTTTTGGTTATTGTGGGATGAGTTATTAGAAATGAATCTAGGAATCTTATTGAAGACTATAGTGGTGCATTTCCCAAACATACTAATAACCAAGTTGGGGCAATGTGCCTTCTATGGGGACTCAAGATTGAGCTTTCCACTGGAGTTAGAGCACTTTCAATAGAAGGGGATTCCAATCTCATCATTGATGATAACAAAGGGTTTCACAATACCAATGCATTATGGGAGATGTTCACATGCTCTTTCTAGGCTTCAATTCTTTCCTTGTCAACCATGTTTATGGGGAGGGAAATGTTTTTGTAGATTCTCTTGCTGCAAATGGTTACAACCTAAAGGGGTTGAGGTTTTGGAAAAACCATTTTTTCTCCCATATGACATCCAAACTCTCTTGGATGGAGAGCGTTAAAAATACAATGGAGATAACATGTAACACCCTATTCCTATTTTGGAAGTGATGCCTCCTTCTTTGTACTTTAGGTTTGTGGGTATCCTACAACCCTAACCTATAAATTACTGAGCAAGAGTGTGGGATGGATGAAATTTTTTTGAATTTGAATATGGGGTTGATGACATGGTAGGAGGGAATTGATTTATGGACAGGCATTGTCCAATGGGGAATTAATTACTATTTAAGGTGTATTACTTTTCCTAGGCCGCCCCTAGGTAATCATGTTTATTATAGTAATATGAAAGAGTACCCTAGAATGATGAAATGACATTATAAGATAATCATGAGTGGCAATATCTGTATTTATCATTACCCCTTGTGTAAAGAAAGGTATCCATTAGGCACCGTATTGAAAAGACTCCTTCTTTTGGGAAAGTATAGCTCACATGAGCCTAATTTCTTTGGAGGATGGTTAAATAATTTTACCCAACTAGAAAAACCTGATTTTTTCTTGCCTTTAAAGTGTTTTGTGATAATGACAAAATTTCCTTGTTGTATTAAGAGTTGCAATTTTATTTCTCGAGTTGACTATCATGTGTATCCTATTATATTTATGGAGGGGACCAGGGTTGTGTCAAGCCTAGAAAATTTGATGAATTCAAGAATGACTGCACACTATGGAATATTTGCAAGGAGGGGGGTTTCTAACTTTATTAAGTCCATTAATGGATTTGATGAGGGCTTGTCTGCACTATTTTCTAGCTTCTGACATAACATGAGGGTTTTGCTTGGGGTATTTCTTTTAAAATTAATGAAGAGGTCATTGCTAAAGCTACTAGGTTATCCACCAAGGGAAATAAATGGAAGAAGACTAGTGAGATAGTTGATAATGATAGTCTAAACAGGTCTTTTAAGGGTAGTGAGGCCCTTTTTAATAAGCAGGGAGGATATAACAGGGTTGAGCATCCTCCACCTTGCAACGAGGTTTACTTTATGATCATGAGGTACTTTACACTAGGAGGGAATTTTAAGGTTTACTATTATAATAATATGTCGCTTATTAATCACTTTAGGAATCATGAAATCATCTTATTAATTTTTTTCTTGTTGAATTTTCTTGAGATCTTTGTGTTTAATGTCAGGGAAAGTTTTTTTTAGGGTAAAAAACTAATTTACCTACACTAGGGCCTTATTCTTAGGCTATACCACTTCCACCTAGCCTTCTTCCCCCCAAAACCTATTGTTTCTTATGAGGCCCTTGTGTCTTAGTCCCCCCCAGCTAATATTGTTGATGTGCCTGACCAAAATAAAAAGGAAGGTATTAAACACCTGGGGACAAAAAAAATTACCTCCCACCTAGGCACCCCAAAAATTTTAAACTCTAATGCTTTTTCCCTTGAGGATGGACCATAAGGAAAAGAACCTATGGTATCTACCTCCAAGAGGAAAGGTAAAAATCCTCCCTCCTATGAAAAAGCCAAATTCTTTGTTCAAGAGGTAAACGATGAAAATGAGGAGGTCAAGGTGGAGCATAAGACCCCTCAAAGATCCAACAAACTGGCCAATAGATCTACAAAAAAAATGAAAAAATTTAATCATTGATTATGACTCTGAGGAAGAAACATAAAAAGGGAACCCCACAATTGAAAAGGGAAGTGAGAAAAACAAGATAATGGAGGGCGATGATTTGGAGACTGATCATATTGGTAGCTTGAATAATTCTACCTCTAAAAGCTCAGCCCATACATCTGATACGATGAAGGAGGGACCTGACAATCCTGGTATTGACATGCCACCAAATAAGGATAATCCAATTCTATCTAGCTTTAACGTGGATTTGGCCTACTTGCAGAGCGAGGTGGATAGTGTAAAGAATAGAGTGAGGGAGGCAGAAAAAAATTAGGAAGCATTTCCAAGTTCAGTCTTCTAGGGATTCACAACTCTATAACCTCTCTCTATCTGGCGCAACGTAAGATTCTTAGTGAAGATGAATAGGATGAAGGAAATTACAAGGACTTGTTTAAATTCCTCACCGACGATTGGTCCCATGCGATGCATCAGTCAGGTTTTGATATTGAATCTTCCTATAGGGCTTAATGAGGATCTGACCCCATACACCTTTAGGGTTTCTTTGTATATTTTTACTGTTAGCTCGCATGGCCTTTTGAACTCTAGTTGGTTTCTCTACGAATTTGGATATACTAGTAGGATTTTGGTTAGGATATTAGTTCATTTTCTTATGATTGGTACTAGTTTGTACTTTGCTAAATACTTTCCTAGTTATAGATTGTTGAACTATGGCCTATATTTTTCTAATTTATCATATCTGTCCTAGGTTGCTTTTGATGTTTATCTATTGTTAGTGTGTTGGGTTTATACACCCTCAAGTAGCGGTCTTATAAGGTTCAAACCCCTATTTTTTGCTGCTAATTAATATTAAAAACATTGTTGTAAGGATCAACGACAAAGAGATGAAGACACATCATATTAAGAGCAACACTATCATGAGCAGGAATACTAAAGTATCATAGATAAATGAAAGACTAAATGACATCATTAGTGTTAACAGGAAATTACAAAGATAAATGAGAGTCACCACAAGCAAGATTTATTTTACAAGGTATTTTATCTGAATCATAAGAGTTGTCTTAGTCATGTAGCGATAGAAAAAATTCAACACAAAGGTGATAGGGTATTAGGGAAAAGTAAAATAAATCATTCACTTTAAGGACAACAAGGAAAAATAACATAGATATTGTGGTTATGTTTTACCATATTATGATTTTTATGGAGCTACATACACGTTTTCAAAGATCCTTGACTATTGTTCTTGAAAGGATGCATTCTTCTCCCAAACATACAAAGTTTTCATTTTTTCTTGAGGATTGAGTGGTTGTTCCTCAAGGTTCTATCACAATTTTCAAGAGAGGAATCATGTTTTTTTTTTCAAATAATCATAACATCGTCATCATGAAAGTTAGTAAAAAGGTGTGAGAAAAGGAATCAAGAAAGGATCTTTTGGAAAAAAAGGTACCATCACATGCTAATGTCAATCTTGTGAGACAACCATAGTAAAAAGTAATACTCATTGCGGGGATAAGGAATCAAAAGAAAAGATGATTTTAACATTAAGGAATTCCTTATTTTTTGATAAGGATGACTATAAAGAAGGGTAATAATAGTGGAAGGGTCCAACAAGCACTGCATACACAAATTAGTGATCAAGATCAAAATGCTAGACATGAAACCATGAACAAAATAATCATTACCAAGTATCATGAGGAAAAGAACATGTTGAAGGTAGAGACTATCACAATGACAACCATTCAGTGTGTATTCCCAACTGTTAAGAAAAAAAAGATAGTCAAACTGTCATGTTGTAACAAAGGTACATGATACATGTTAAAGACCTAGAAAAGAGGAGTTTGAAGCAAATAGACTTAAGTTAGAGACCCCACATGGGTAGTGCATGAATCAAGATAGTTTTGAGAGAATAATTTATAGATTTAATTTAGTATTGGCTCCCTTTTTGTGGGATTTTAAATCATGTACAACCCAAGAAGATATTTTATTTGAATTGAAGTAGCATTCAAGGGTGAAGAGCGTCAGTTCAAATAGATTTCAAGGAGATTCATTCAGTTTGACTTCAGGTTCACTTTAATTCCTTCTTTGACTGAGGATTGAGACTTCTTTTGTATTAAAATTCTTCTATTCACTTTCTTTCTTAGTTCTTTTTTCTATACGTTTGGAACCCACCAAAAAAATTTAACATTGTAGCTCATTCAAAGTTTTTTTTTTTAATTTTAAACTCCTTTATTTTCAATAAAATATAGTAGCTTTCCTTCTCATTTCTTCTTGTCTCATAATGAATGGGTGATCTAATGTAGTTACTGTGATTTAAATGTGAATCCTTTGATTATGTCATCTATGCATTCTTAGAGAGAGAAATCACATTTTAGTACAAGTTGTATGATGTGTTTGATTATTTCTCAATAAGGTAAAGTTGTCAAGCTTTAGTTTCCTTCAAGCAAACATTGAAAACCAAAACCTCCATATGAAACAATTATATATTGTGTGATTTGGTTTGAGGTGTGAATAAGAAAGGGTATTTTATTGGAATTAATCCTGAGTTAGATCAGTTGTTATGATGCTCATAAATTCAGTGTATTACCTCCTAAGGATCATTATTTTCAATTTCAAGGAACTCTTCTTATCCTTTTCCCTTGTCAAATCTTAGTTCTAGGTGATCCATCAAGGGAACCAACCCTTTATGGAGGTTTATCCTCATTATAGGCAACCCATAACATGGGGATAATCCCATGTTTCATAGGATGTATGATTCTCAAGCTTAGCTAAGGTTCAATCATTTTTTACAACATGACCAATGTAGTGCCTCTCCCTTTTTCATTTTGTATAACGTCCTCATGGATGAGGCCTTGATGTTTTATATGTTGTATTTCATGATAATATTAGACCTGTGAGAGGTTGTACCTTCAGGTTGATCTTATCTATGCTATTGCATTGACAACTTGTTTATGTCCTTATGCTAGTTGTATAACTATTGGTGATGCTAAGTCTTCTGAGACTTTTATTCTAAGTTTTGAGGATTCATTGTGTTTTGGTGATTATTACTTTATGATGGTATTATGTTGGAATTATGAGATGCACCCACTTCTATTTATTCATGTGTTTAATTTGAGATTACTATTGTGGTTATGATTGTTATTTGCCTATTTGGCTTGTGATGTGATTTGATGGTTTCACTGAGGTATGTGTCAGTAGTTACCTAATTATGATCGCTTACCATTTTGAGATACTATCTAGATTAGGATTTATTATATTGTACCATGATGTTGTTATTCCATGATTATCCATGTTATTTGATCTGGTGGTTGCACTAAGTGATGTATCTGATTACCTTACCTTATTTTTGTTACTTGTATCATTGCTAATTTTAAATGTTAGATTATGCTGCTAGTAATATTTCGATCATATCTGCATGATGATGCTAGTGATGTGACATGATGTTCTATGATGATGCCTAGTTTATTTTGTATTCAAATTTGGACAGGGGATATATTTATCTCTGATGGATGTTAGCGGACTCTTTATTATGGTGCTTTTATGTTGTGGATATCTGTCTTTTACCTTCAGTAAATATATGCTCATATGGCTATAACTCCTTATTTAAACGCTTTAATTTAAATGCTATATCATGTGATTATATATTGTTATGATGTAATGCACCACTGCTATGCATTTTTCCTATTGGTGCTAGTATGAAGTGAGACATTGTCATAGTCACTTGCTTGCGAGATCTACACGATGTCTCATTCTCCTTCAACATGACTATGTGTTTGTTTGTGCTTCAACTACTTATATGTTGAGCATATACACTTGATGTTTGCTTATTTACTAAATAGGTACCAGGTACATTCACCCTGAGTTACAAGATTTGAGTGTGTACCTATATCCCTGGTGGTGGCACTAGGAGATAGTGACCTTGACCTTTCATGTTGAGCCAATGTTGTCCCTATATAGGTGACGTATCCGTAACATTGTTATTATTATTTTAAACCCTCCTGTTATTGTGGTAAATTTGGATTCATAATGTATTATGTGATTTGACCAGTGAGCGTGTCTATGTATTTAGGGTTCAATAGTTGTCGCGCGAAAATTATTAAATTTAAATGTTAATTTAATTATATTTTGGGGAAATTTAATGATTTAATTTATTTTATTTATTTACTGGCTAATTTGTCATAGTTGAATTGCAAATCCTTGAAATTATTTTAATTAATTTGGGAAATGACCAATTAGTTTATTAAGTGGCTTAATATTGTAATTTATAAGTCACTTTCTTAAAAGTGCTTATATGAGGCAAAAAGTGAGGTTTTAGACTTCACTTCTCATTTTATGCTTTTGAGAATTTGAGTTTTGCTCCAAAACCCTCTTTGGAGATTTTAGTGTTTTGCTCATTGTGGGAGATTGGCTCATTAGATCATATAGGATTGTTGCATTTGTAGCATGGATCTCCATCTTCTCCTAGATTTTTAGCCTGTTTGAAGTCTTCTCCATTTTCTTAGATATTCATTCCAATTTTTGAGCAATTGGAGTGAGGTAGGGCTTTCTCGTTTTTATTGTTTTACTTTGTTTTGTTTAGTTATTTTGATTGTTAAATGTTAGGGGGTTGAGAACTAGTGTTCCCCTCCATTTTTATGTATTTCAATGACCCGATTGGGTGGGTATGATTATTTATGTGATTCCATGTTTTGGAAATTGAAGTTTTTACTTAGTTATGCTGTCAAATTTTTCATGTGTGCTCGGAACTTGAATTTTATTTGATTTTTGGAAGTTTGGACATATTTAAGAAGTGGGTTTTTTTTATTTTGTCAAATTCTAGAATGTTTGAATTTTGGGTATTTTGGTGTTGCCTCATTTTGTGTGCCACCCAACATTTTTTTGCCACCTTGTTGGCTTGATTTGAATTATGTTTTTAGTAGCCTCTGCTACAAGGAGTAGGATTGTGTAGTCAGAATAGATAGAGGACATTCTAAGTATTTTATATTACAATCCAAAAGTGCTCCATCAAGTTAAATTTGTGGATTTTGCCAAAATTTCTAGAATTTGAGTGATTGGTTTCTTTTGTGCAGTGTGTTCCATCCTCGTATGTGTTGGTACTCAAAAATATAACAAGGGTTTTTTAGTATCTTATTAGTGCTTTGCATTTTGACCCCCTATAAGTGCTTTTTGAGCGTTTTGGCCTGGATGGAATTTTAAGGTTTATCATACATGTCAGGTGTTCATCACTCTTGTTTTGACATATGAAGATATCCTAGGTCATCAGATTCAAGTTTTGAGTTAGTTCATGATGTCTTGTTTTGAGCACTTGTCCATTCTGCACGTCGCTTAAGTGTCAGTTTGCTGTAACAGGCACAATTTTCACTTGAATAACTTGTGTAATTTTGTGTTTCATAGGCTGCCACTTGGGGAATGTTTAAAATTTATATCATAGAGCCCATGTTTCAAAAACCAAGCCATTTCAAGTCCATTTCATAGGTTTTCGGATCTCCCAAAGTTGGTTGTCCTGAATCGTTGTCTCTCTGAAAATGCAGAGTTCTAAGTGCCCTACTTTGAGATCTTGCAAGTTGTACCTAGTTCAATGTCTTGAGGAATTGAAAGTTCCCCTACATAGTAAACCTAAGAGTGTACTTCATCAAATATTATTAGACCTTGGTCAATCCATTTCACCACTTTGCTCGCTTGATTCCAAGTCCAGTTTCTGCATTTCACTGTGTTTTACGTTTTGAAAGTTGTTAAACGACTGACTTTGAGATGCAATACCGTTTGATCAATTCAACATTTGAGAAAGTTACTTGAATTTCTGCATTCCTTATGTAAAGGTGAATCCATGTTCAAAGGTTCAGACTCGGAGGGTCATTTTTTATGGGTTTGTGAAATCAAAATCAAAGACAGTTTATACAGATTTTCAGTATTAAACAGAATTGTTTTCACGGAACTGTCATTTTTTTAGGATGGTAACTTTGTATTGGATGATTGTTTTGAGGTAAGAGTTGTTTCTCTACACTTCTTGTGTGTAAATTTATTGCTAGGATTAGGTGTTGGGCCGCAAGGAATGGATTTCTATTTTTGCGAAGGCTAATCCGAAGGAGATTTATGCTCTTTTTACATTTGCATCTACAGAGTTTTTTAGAATTGTCAGAATGACCATGTTTTATCAATTACATTTTGCACATGTGGTTGAATAAGATGAAGCCCTTTTGCATGTGTGCTCATTATAGATGAATGAATCATTTTTCTAAGTGTTGGGGTCCCTTGATGCAATTCAGTCAGTTTTTAACGCTAATTGTGGAAGCGGTTTATGCATTTTGAGCATTGTGCAGAAATGGTTGAAAATTTAGTTTTTAATGCCAAATATGGAATTATAGACAAGGTATGTGAACTTTTTGATAGATTTCCAGGGAGGTACAATTCCAAGTTCTACAAATATGTTAGCATCCTCCTACGCAGGAGATAAATCAGAAAGTGAACACATAAATATTAAGATGAGTTTTTAAAAGGAGGCTTTCAAGTTACTTTAAATGGTGTATGGTTATCAGAGCCTGTGAAAAAAAAAAAAAAAGAGGATGGAAATTGTGAAGTTCAAGATCAAAAGGAACCAAATGCAAGCATTGATGAAGAAAAGGAGGGACTAAATATTGAATGCGATCCACAACCTGGCATCACTGTTCAAGTTTAGGGTTCATCTGAATTAGCTTATGAAGAGAAGAATGCAAAAGCCGCTAAACTAACAAGACTTAGTTTGGATTCTATTTTAAAGTGAAAGATAAATTTTAGGCAAGAGCCTCATGTTGAGGGTGCTAAAGTTGCATCTCCTATTTCAAATGGGTCACTTCCTTCATCGACTAATATTGTCACTTCCCACACAAATTGCACAGTTCCACAAACATTGGCAATTAATAAAAGAGGCTCGATTGCAATCGAAACTATTGATGGTAACACACCAAGATGCACGAGTGCTCCCTCAGTTGTCAAGGAACAAGAGTCAGCTTCAAAGCCTCCATCCATGCTACCAGCCAAAACATTTATACACTCCAAAAGTATGAATTCAAATAACCAAAGCAAGAAGCCGCATCATAAAAAGAGGAGATGCTACGCTGGATGGAGGAGGCTAGCATCATTCAAAGCCCAAAACAAATGCCAAAATGAGAGGGATCCAGCTCATGTGGTAAAAGGGAGGACATTTAAAATATTAATTATAATTTCAAATGCAATCTGTAGGTGTAAACAAAAAACTAGCACAATATTGATTGAAAGTGATGACATTAAGTTTTGCCATTAGTATACTTAAAAGGAAAAACATGATAAAGGTAATCGGTACAAGCATAACCGGTAGACAACAACCATAACCGACAGACAGCAAGCATGCCCGACATAACAAAATGTCACGAGAAAATGCTAAGTGTAGATTTTACCGACAACAAGCATTACCGATGATACAATTTTGAGAACATTGCCGACGGAGCAGAAAAGGCATACCCGATGAATAGTTCAAGAAAGGAACACCGACGGAGAAGAAAACTGACAGACTGACAGAGCAGCCTGACCATCAGAACCGACAGTCAGTTAGAAAACCTGCAAATAGTGGATCTGACTTTTACACGTCAAATAAAGCATTGTAATTCTATTTATAGAGTTTTAATTTGTTTTAAAACATTACTTAAGGGTCAAGCAAGCATAATGTAAATATTTTAAAGCAACCTAATGGATCTAAAACATATCTAACTAAAGATCAAGGTCAAGTTGTAAATCTTGGATCTAGAGTTAACTTGCGAAGCGTGAATCAAGAATAGAGCTAAAATCTAGTATAAATAGATGTTCAATCTATTGTGAATCATGGATTCATTGTTGTTGATAGCCACGAAGATCATCTAAGGAGCAGAAGGCAAAATTCAAGCAAAGTTAAAAAAAAAATAGATTATATCTAGTTATCAAGAGCACGCAGAGGCTACCGACATGCAGAGAAAGGTATTATTCAATCATGAAAAGATGATTACTCATACATAGGAAGCTTTATTGGATCTGTTATCAACAATTAGAGATTGCATACATCATCAGATCAAAGACTTATGTAGTTGCATTCT
>MU228157.1:2480264-2518242 GCA_018584345.1 Thuja plicata | reverse complement strand
ATCACTACATCCAACTAAAATGCACAAGTAAGTATGGGACTACATTGTGAAAAGTTATATATATGCATCGGTTCCATTACATATTGATCATATAGACAAATTAGCATTATTAAAGATGCACCATATTTTCACTTGTAAAATATTGTTGAAAATCAACCATTGGTTATTGGGTACAAATCTACATCGGTGAACACACAGAAAAGTTAGAACTACTTACCAGAATGTATCGGTCATTACACAAATGCCAAGTTGCTAAGTGTAAATTGACAGACATCAGTGAACCTTGAGGAAACGAAAGTTGTCTTCGCCACTTTATCGACCATCATCGGTGAAGTCACCAAAGCTAATAGCAACCCTGATGCTTTGCACAAACATCGAAGATGTTATGAATGCCTCTACCGATGAACTCAATCTTTGTATACCGACAAGTTGGTGAGCATTAATGACAACTTAGGGCAAAGCCTGACGGGTGAACTCATTTTCACACCCATGATTTTTGAGCAACCAGGAGAGCCAAGCAGAGAGATTAAGGAGAAAATTGAAGAATGACCTTAGCAAAGACTCAACACTTCTCAGAGGATTCAAAGGCAATCACAGAGATTTAGTAAGTAACCACATTCACCAACTGCACTATTTAAGTTACGAAAAACCCTAAATTTATGCAACGCGATGGCATCAACTTCTAGAGTTGAAAAGATTAAGGAAGATAAGAAAAAAATGATCAAGCTTGTCAGCAGAGGCTCTTGTGTTGAACCTAAATACAAGCTGCACCTAGAAATAGCATCACAACCTGACAATTTTAGAGCATTCTCCAGAATCCCACCTAGGGTTTTTCTGGTAGAGGATGTAAGGTCCTATATACACTGCAAGATCTCAGAAATAGGAGATCTAGACCTAGATAATGCCTATAGGGCACTATGTGATGAAGCTAGAAACCTCAAAGAAGAGCACAAGCATCTGGAAGTGAAAGGACTCATGAATGCACTGCATTTTCCCAAAGTTTTCAAAACAGAATGGATAAAGATTATTCTCAGAAGAATGGACAATAATACTCTATGGCTTATTAAGCCAAAACCAATAACAAAGGATGTTATTCATGTAGTTACTGGTTATCCTACGACTGATAAACCATAAGCTCACAAGCACCCATCCCTGAAGGAAGTGGAAAAACTAACTGGTGCTAAATGAGACAAAAGAGCACTCAAGGTCAACACTATCACCAACATAGAACTCAAGTTTGGTGCATGTGTGATAGGATATAAAATCTTCCAAGAAAGCAGAATGAATAGCATATCAAGCACTGCTATGAGCACAACATACAAAATCATCAAACAAGTAAAGAAGATGGATCTTGCAGAGATCCTATTACATCAACTAGAGGAGAACATGTGCACTATGAGATCTTCAAGAACAAACACTTGTAAGTTTGGTTCCCTCATAATGTGCATATTATTTTACTTTTAAGAATACTTTCCTTCAATAGGAAAAGTTGTATGGGACATAAGCAGACCTATAACCATTCAGATAGGTGAATTCATAGAATTACTAGGAACAAATTTTTATAATTTAATGCATGAGTGTTTCAAAACCATTAAGGAAATGTTGCAAACTAGAACAAGGATTCCTGAAAATTTGATAGAGGAACACAAAGAGAATATATGTTTCATGGTAGATATTGATTTCATGTATATCCAAGAAGTAGTACCTAGGAAGTCATGGCTTTCACAGTTAGAATATGAAATCAAAATAGGACAAGCCAATGAGTGCATTAAGGCACTATTAAATGAACCAATTGACAACACACAAGAAAGATTTGGCACCTATGAGGAAGCCAAACAAAAGATCAAGACAGATCTTGTTGTCAAGAAGATTGTAAACAAAAAGGAGAAAATGGTTAATAACTTAACCAAGCAGTTTGTAGAAACTAAAGAAGGTGAAGAGGAAATAGAGGGTAAGGAGGAACTAACCGAAGGACAGTCACCTATCGGTGAAGAAGAAGAAGAGAATAACTCAGAAGGTACACAGTCAGATTCTCCACCTCCTACACCCAAGAAAGCAAGAACAATAGCCGCTTCAAGAACAATATGCCAGACTGCAAAAGAGTCAACTCCTTCACCATTACCGAAAGGAAAAGTGAGGATATACAAGAGAAAACCAGCCCCTCCAAAAGTACAGACCAAGAGGAGGAAGATGACTAGAACTAAAGAGGATCTAGAAGACTCAGCTATGGATGAAGTTGATGTAGAAATACAAAAGGAAAAAGAACCTTTGGTACCGACAGCAATTGAGAAAATATGCAACAACATCTCAGAATCCCAATCTATTTTTTATCCTAACATAAGGAAATGGTTAAAATTCAGTACAGAGGATCAAAATAAGATTGAAGAAGCAATAATTATTAAAATGTGCAAACATCACTATGTTCCACTACAATTCTTAGAATATGATGTTCCCAAAGAAATGCTAGAGAGATTATTAGCTAGATGGACATTTGCCCTACATTAGGAAAAGGAGATAAGAGAAACAGTACTTGTTATTCTTATGCCTCCTGATTCAACAAAGGAAGAAATTGCTGAGATGATGAAGAAGTATGAAAAAGTGTTCTCACAAAAAATGAGAGCATATGAATTTCTCAAGGTAAAGCTAATTGATCTTGATCAAAATAGCATTAAGAAGTGGTGCAAGATACTCAAAAATCCCACTAAGGAAGCTAGTCCAGAGAAAGAACCAATCACCATCAAAGATATACAAGATGACTCATTTGTTGAAATGGATAAAGAAGAGAGTGATCCAGAAGGCCCAAAAGATATTGATATTGTAGATGAAGTATGGCCAAACACTACTCTTGACCACACTCAAAGTGAAGAGAGTCAAAATCCACCAAGTCCAATTCACATTGACTTGAGTAAAGATGAAGAAGTTAACAAGGATGACTTGACAATAAAAGGTAATTTAGCTAATGATATAAATGATGAATAATGGTTAGACAACATTGTCAATGACACTACAGGAAAGACCCTATAGTAGAAGTACAAAAAGATGAAGATATAAATATAGCACAGGGCAATACCGACAGATAGGATTCAACTATTGACACTGCAACAGTCAATACACTGACAAACATGAATATACTAATCAATGCTATTGATATTGAATCAAGTCAGGACAAATCATCTAAGAAAGCTGATGATATACCCAAGGACATGGGTAGTGATGAAAACAAAGATGCATCCAATACTCAAAAGGATACAGATACAGAACTGAAAGATGCAATCGACACTCAGCAAAAAGTGTCTAATGAAAAGAACATAGAAGCAGATAATAATATAGAGGATAGATTGAGAAAGGATGAAGAAAAAGATAAGAGTGAAGAAGTCAAGAAGGATGAAAGCTCAAAACAAAAAATAGATATATCTGTTGATACACTTAAGGCCAATGAGGAGACGTCTTCACAAAACTAGCCAGTGGACTCAAAACAAAAACAACAAGACGCTTCATCTTCTTGACCCTCACCTACCAAGTCAACCCAATCTCCAGGTTTACAAATGGTAGTACATCAATCTGCCACCTAGCCAAAGAAGAAGAAGAAGAAAGCATTGAAGAAAGATATCTTGGCTGTCATAATGGATGAAGTAATAGAAGTCCCAAACTAGGATATTACTACTCTGGATACAGATAAACCTCAAGAGTTTGGAGTGCTATGTCAAAGGAAATCCATTCAGAAGAAAATGATACAGGAACACAGGGAAGCAATGACACTTGAAAAGGAAAGAGACATTCTACAATAACTTGTTCTTGAGGTGAAACTTGAACAAAATGCTACAGTTAAGGAGCAAATAGTTGTTCTTACCGATGCCATCACAAACCAGAATGTAGATGCAGAACAAGCAATGGAAGAACAAGCGGAGAAAAAGTATCAATACAAGTTAATTGACAAGATTATCCAAGAAGTGGCAGTGAACAAGGTAAAGGTCTCTGAACTAACTGATCAATTAGAGCCAATGATTGCTGAGGCAATTACCTTAGTTCAAAATATGTGCACACTCGATAAGTTTACAAAAGAAAATAGTGACAAGTTAGTAGAAATAGATTCTAATGTCACAACTAGTGCACAAAGCCTAACCTCAAATGCAGATAGTATCAAGGCTCATCATGACAAGGTCATTGAGGCTAACATGCTAAGGTAAGAAATATGGGATGCTGAAACACAATTAAGAGGTGAGATTACCGAACTACAGGCACACATCTTGCCTAATCTTACTATTCTACATTAGCATATTTCTGAAGCAAGAAACTTAATTACAACCCCAGAGCTGTCTGTAGTAGACAACATCTATGATATACATGTAAGGATATCACTTGAGCACATGGCTCTAGAAATGCTGAAGGATAAATGGGAAAAGATGATGGAGGAGGTCAAGTCCTCACATTCTGACCTTTTTGACAAGATGTAAGTACCTTTGCCTTTATTATAAAAAAAGGAGGAATAGAAATGTATGTATATTGTATGTACAGAAGGAACAGATATGTAAAGATAATTATGTACAATATATCAAAAAAAGGGGGAAGAAAAGTACATAAGGAAATATATATATACTTACACTCACCGACATATACAAAGCGGGAATCATTTCATGACTAAGGAAGAAGTATACACAAGTGTACATACTAATGCATCAAGTATGTTGCACATATCAATTTTTGATACTAATGTCAAAGGGGGATATTGATGACATTAAGTATTGCCATTAGTATACTTAAAAGGAAAAACATGATAAAGGTCATCGGTACAAGCATAACCGGCGGACAGCAAGCATACTCGACAGAACAAAATATCACGAGAATATGCTAAGTATAGATTTTACCGACGACAAGCATTACCGACGATACAATTTTGAGAACATCGCCAACGGAGAAAAAAAGGCATACCCGACGAATAGTTCAAGAAAGGAACACCGATGGAGAAGAAAACTGACATACTAGCAGAGCAACCCAACCATCAGAACTGACAGTCAGTTAGAAAACCCGCAAATAGTGGATCTAACTTTTACACGTCAGATAAAGCGTTGTAATTCTATTTATAGAGTTTTAATTTGTTTTAAAACATTACTTGACAGTCAAGCAAGCATAATGTAAATGTTTTAAAGCATCCTAATAGATCTAAAACATATCTAACTAAAGATCAAGGTCAATTTGTAAATCTTGGATCTAGAGTTAACTTGCGAAGCGTGAATCAAGAATAGAGCTAAAATCTAGTATAAATAGATGTTAAATCAATTATGAATCATGGATTCATTGTTGTTGATAGCCATAAAGAGCATTTAAGGAGCAGAAGGTAGAATTCATGCAAAGTTTAGAAACAGATTATATTTAGTTATCAAGAACACGTAGAGGCTACCGACGTGCAGAGAAAGGTATTATTCAATCATGAAAAGATGATTACTCATACATAGGAAGCTTTATTGGATATGTTATCAGCAATTACAGATTGCATACATCATCAGATCAAAGACTTATGTAGTTGCATTCTAACAAGTGCATCACATCTAAAATCCTTTTGTAGAAGGTGGACTTAACAGTTCTTTACAAATCTCTTAACAAAGTGCACACTTAACAGTGTTGCTAAAGCTTCAAACAAAGTAGATCTTAACATGTCTCCACTGTAATACTCCTAACGGGAAGTGACCAATTGTAAGCCTTTACCGACTCCTTCTTATCTGTAGATAGTGAATTCTTGTGGGTAACAATCCCCACCATAGTTTTTACTTCCTAACATGAGTTTTCTGTGTTACCATATCTTGTTGTTGACGGGACTTTGTGACCGGGTCCACCAACAAGTGTAAGTTGTCACTGGGTACCGGGGCACCAGCCAACTTTGCCTGTAAAGTTTATCCAAGGAAATGAGATTCCCTGGGCCTCCAAGCATGTGAGAGTTGGGTCTTGAGAGCGCAGGACTCGGTTGGGAGATGTGACTATTTTTTGAGGGGGATAGTTGGTTATCTTCAACTCATCAACTTCGGGGATTCAGGTAAATGGGGTTTCCTTCAAGCAAGTTTTCACTTAACAAATAAACTTAAAAATATGGTGCAGAGTTAGAAGTATTTCATCTACCTACAGTTATGCTGAACATTCAAAACATCAACAATGCTCTGACACACTACACTAAATACCAAAGAAATATACAACCATCAACTTATATTTTATCAGTAGCAAAGAAAGGAGGTCGTTAATGTACTTTAAGCATTAGAGCAAAGGACATGAAGAACATAAAGCATAAAATACTGTCAACCCAGAACACAGAGAGCCAACAACATCATTGAGAGAACCCTTCCTTCTTCATTAACATCCTTCCAGCAAGCACTGGTACGTGGTACAATGGTAACTCCCAGGGAGCATTTAACTACTGAAAGCTTAAAACTATTGAGCATTGAGCTCGACAACTAGGCAATAAGAAAATTGCTTTGCTATTAACTATGGACTGCAAAATCATCAATTTTGCCGACCCTTGGAATGAGGACAGACTTATTATTTATACACATCTTTTGACCTAACCCTAACCCTAACTTATTTTACACTTTTACAATAAAATACATTATCCGGTGGCCGGAACTACCTGCACCACGTTACAAAAGACCTTGAGGTAGAAAAGGCCTGACATGTCAGAAGAATAAGATGAGAAAGATGGACTAGAAGAATCAGCCTCGAGAAGAGAGCTGGGAAGGAGAAAGAAGAAATCTGATCCCCTGGGGATCGAGGCTACATGCCTCATAAATGGGAAAGTGGCACCCTGTCTCTGATGTGCCAGGTGTATCTCTGAAGCGGCGCATTGGGAAGACCATATGTTAGAAACCTCCCGTCAAACTGATGTGCCTTGCTGTAGTAATCCACCTTTTGACAACCTTTATTACTGTCCTGAAAGTGACCGGTCGACATTGGGATCTGAGACACGGGTCACGTGAAGAATTCAAAAATGTGGGATGCGAAACTCCGGGATCCAGGAACTTGTGTTCCAAAATAATAAAGAATACAAAATATGATGTCGGGCCAAATTCTCTCATATCCAGAGAACTTTATTGATTTATATTTTCTCCCAAGCCTCTAACACTTGGCTAATTCTCTCTTCATCTATGCTCCAAATGCTATCTCATTTGCTACAAACAGCCTCCATTTCCTCCTCAACCTCTTCGGCCCCGCTCTTGAATTCGTTCACCATCTTAATGGCATCATGCGACCAAATCATGGTCTTTGACAACCAGGACAACCTGCCTTGATCAAAATCTCTGCCCAGAGGATACAGGGATTCTATCCTTTCATCAAACTTGCCGAGGACATAATCCTCCGGGATACATGTTCCGGTGGTGAGGGGATCAACTTATGAAACCCCGACCACGAATGCCTGGAATAAGCCCAAGAGATATCAAGCACATGTTAGCTTTTCTTTTAAGGCCTTAACCAATTCCTTGCAAGCCTCAATTTTGAGGGAAAGTCTGGAGTACTGGACCTAGAGGGAATCATATGATTCTTCTCCCAAAATATCAGACTTTGTGGCAACCTCCTCGCCAATACTGCAGATCTCCTCCAACCTGACCTTCCATTTTTCATATTTTTCTAAGTCTAACTCCCATACCTGAGCAGAGCTTCTTGCGTGGCTAAGGGTGAGATCTACCCTATAAAATTTTGAGAGGGACATCACCAAACATTCTCTCATCATCATTATTTTCTCAGCTACCCATTCATCTACTGCTTGCACCTTTTTCTTCATCATGCGCAGTGAGTCCACGTCGCCCTATGCAAGCGGCAATCCATAAGAAGGGGTTCCGTGGTGAACTTCGGCCAAGGGCCATGTTAGTTCTGCCAGAAGTGTGAGGAGATTGGCGTTCGTCTCTCTTTCCTCTTGCAGCTTCTGGCCCTATTTTGCATATCAGGCCTCTATAGCCTTGGTAGCCTCTTTTAGCAAGTTCAATTCCCCTTACTTGTCTCTTTTCCCCAGCTCGACCTCTGTTATATTATAGTATTCAGGCCTTGCGACCACTACATCTGTATTTCCTGGGGGTGTTGCGATGACCACAACGGTACTGCCTGCTGGGTTGGTCCAGAGAGTATGGACCACCCATGCCCTTTTGGGCTTCTTTTTCTCAGCATTCTTGGCCATCATCTCGGCCAGTGATAGAGGAGCGCCCGTAGTCACCGTTGGAGCTTTTCTTTTCTTGGTTTCTACCAGTCATTGGGGTGGCTGGGATGGCCTGGCTGCCAATTCTTATTCATTAAGATCCATTTCTAAATCCGGCAGTGCATTCGCTGAGTCTATGTTTTCTTTGGGCTCTTTTTCCTGCTCCTGTTCCGGTTCCTTTTGCTCTTGTTCTTTTCTTATTTCATGTTCTCCAGAACCTTCTATATTTTTTGCCGCACTGGCATCCTCTGTAAAATCACCCAAGATCTTTTCCCTGGTCTCCACTTCTGTATTCTCAGGGACCTCATCTTCCTTGGTGGTATCAGTAGCATGTTCATTTTCTTCTTCCGGGACCTCCTGGTCCATTGTTTGCTGCTGCTCTTGGGCCTTACTGGCCTCGTCTACTTCAACATTCTCCTCCTCCATTGGGACATCCTCCGGAGGTGGGTGAGGTCGCTGGCCAAAGTTTAACAAGGCGGTAGATGTTATGACCTCATCGAAAGTGCTTTAGGGCACTTGGTCACCCAAAGTTCCCAAAGGCACTTGGAGTGTGATGGTCGGAGGTACGGTTGTTCCTTGGGGTCCGGGTTCTCCTTCCATCGATGGCTCAAGTGTAGGTTTCCTTAGAAAATGTGTTATCCCCTGGACCGGTATCCTTTCTTGTTCATGCCCTATTTGGGTTTTGCCTTGAGCCTCTTGCTTGGATGCATCTTCTTCTTCGAGAATTTCCTTCTCTCCAAGGGCCTCTTCTTTATCTTGAGCCTCAATTTCCTTCACTGCATTATTAACACCTTGTCAGATCTCCAGAAGCTCCTCCACCAAGAATGTGTCATCAAAATCATCATGCAACAGAGAGGAGTCTGAGATATCCTCAAGTTTTGGAGAATCTGAACTTACATCCACCGGGGGCTTCTCGGGCATACCAAGGGCGACGCTTAGTGTGGGGGTCACAGCTATTTTCTTTTTCCTGGTTAGAGAAGCCCCGGTGTCCAAAATGTTGGAAGACTCAGCCTTAGCAAAAGTCTGCCTATTCATCATCACTGCCAATGAAGGGGATCCCGTTGAGCGAGCAAATGTCATTGGGATGATTGGGAGACCGACAGCCACCTGCATGCTGATTTGTTGGCTGACCAACTTTGTCGCCTCCATCTGATCATGTAGATTCACCATTAGAAGTGTGGGAATTTGAGGGGATGCCTTAGGCACTGGGACTCCCTCCTTTTCTTTTCCTTTTCTCACACTCACTTCAACAGGAATGACGTATGAAGAAGGTTTGGGGCCGGCTTAAGAAGGGATGTTCTTCTTGACTGTTGCATTCTTGCGGGTGCTTTTGGGGCACACATGGGAAAAATACCTGTGAAATGCTTCTGTGATGGGGCAACATACCCCTTCAATTGTCAAATCCTTTGGAGTGGCCCAATCCACAGGAGGGAGGTCTATTTTGTCTAACCCTTGTCCCTTGTACGCTGGATCTTCCAGCGGCTCACCGTCATTGAAACCCTTTGGGAAAGTCTGAAGGTCTAGCACCTCCATGAGCCCTTTGCTCATTCTTGTATGTTGTCGGGCCCTGAGATCAAAGCTATCCTGGAATTCTACCCAGAAGTCTTCAATGTCCTCTTCGTGCGTGGGGACACCTTAGGTAGTACGACGATAATCTTGCCACGGGCATCATAATTCTTCCAGGCGTGGTTGAATTCAACCAGCCCCAATCCTTTTAACTCATTATCTGCCTCCTAGGCCACGGCAAGGTTGCATGTGTAATCCTCGCTAGAAAAGGGGAATGGGACATTGACGACCTTCTTCATTGTGAAGAAGGCATGCAGATCCATCATCTACCTGCAGAATTCTAAAAGAATAATCCTATCCCCGCAATATTGGGGAAGGAGGTAGGGCTTCCCATTGAATCCTATCACCCTGATGTATGTATGGCACCTAAATTGAATAAAATATTGGCCATAAGAATTGACCAATGTCATTGCCGCCTGTGAGAGGCGGTACCCAGAATCTTGGGTAAGTGTAAGAATGTTGTGGTAAATGAAGGCATCATTTACCCGATAGAAATTCTCGAAGCTGAGCTCCCACTGCAATTGGGGATAATGATCCCAAGGTGTGACCTGTCCCAGACCATTCCCAAGCTCTCCAACTATTCCTAGGCCCTAAAAATCTGGCCTTTGTTGTGCCAATGCCCACAGCACATATGAAGTCATATAGAATTTTGAATTCTAGGTGACGGTCTTCATCTGTGTATCTACATGATTTGATATAATTTCTGCTCAGTTGAAAGTCCTGTTGTGTGTTGTTATGCAGTATAAGAAATAATACATCCACACTGAGAATTCCCAGGCGTGGAGCCATCCAAATATTTTGTACAAAAATATTATGCCCTCTTGAATGGGCTCCTTTAAATACCTGCATGGAATTTCCAATTTCATCCTTTTATAGTCTCACTTTGGAGACTTCAACCAATGATTATTGAGGTGTTGCCGGGAAATGATCTCGGCCTCACTGAATTCCTTTAGTGAGATGGCCCTGGTGATGATAGTTGACCCTTTGAACTGTGGAATCCCTAACTTGGAAACAAAGGTGGCGATGTCCAATGTGATGATGGTGGCAGGATATTGCAGCGGGCGGGGATCTGGAAGTAAAACTAAACAAGTGGCCGCATTATACAATCCCGCTAGTTGTCAGATAAGTTTGGGTGATTGCACTGCACATGGAAATTTCAGGGCCTTGATGATGCTGGAGGCAGCTAGGCAAGTGGCGATCTTATCCCCCTGTTCCTTTAACTTGTAAGTGGTCTGGATTAGACCCTCTAATTCGGCCCAAATCCTGGGGTCTGGATCTGTTATTTCATGAACTTTGGAGTCTATCTTGGACCTTGCAACACCCCCATCTTTCAGATACTTGGAGTTTAAAGGCAGCTTGGCCAACATTCTTTCCATCTTTGATTTTGTGGCTGCCCGGGTAGAGGTGGTTGGTAGTTCCAGACTATCTGGAGGTGCAAAATCGTCAGACATTTTGAATTAGATTATCAGCAACCTGCAAGACCAAAAAATCATCAGGACATATATAAACATGAATTAAAACTCTGGGAGATTTCTCACCAGCCCGCACCTGTCAAGCAAACATTAGCACCTACATCAAAAGTTCCAGAATATCTAAAAATGAACATGGTTTAAGCATTCCAGAGTGTGTAGACACGGTGACAAGGAAAAGCAGAAGATAAGATCCCACTGGGAGTCCGGACAAACTAGTCGTTGCCGACGTGATTGGCAACAAGTTGTACTCTGGTCATTGTCCATTGGCATGTGGGAAGATGGCAAGTGGAGTAAAGATAATTATGGCATTGATTAGGACAAGTGGGCCGACACGGGGCAAATTGAATGCCAAATTGGACGCATTTTAAATGTCATACGTGGGAAATTAATCCTGCCATTAATGCGACGAGATAGAGGAGAGAGAAAGCCACCATGGTTTGAACTAGCAAGGTGCCAAGTTCAAACCATGGCGACCTTGTCTCGTCGAGCTCTATCTCGTGAGGTAAAAAAACATGACAGAGCGCGAAGAACTTGCAAGATTTGAGGGATATACACAACACATATAAACATGATATACATAAAAAGTATAGGGGAGCTGAGGGTCAAAGTGTATACACACAAGATATAAGAAATATACATCATTTACAATGATATATAACAACAACGAAACGCAGAGCAACTAACCTAAAACAAAACTAGAATGTACATAGTATACACTATCCTACATCTGCATAGAGGGCAAACAACCCTCTGGCAAAGCTGACCCACCAATGGGTGGCAGACCAAATAGCAAGAAATGCAGGCAGAAACAAAACAAAGCAAAGTCGAAATGAAACAAAAACTGAGAGTGAAGGCAAGAACTAGAAACACCAACCTGGAATCTAAAGAACGGCAAAGAGGAGAAGCACTAAGACCGCTCTGCAATAGCTTTGACCTCCGATGCCAAGAACAGCTACTAAAGATTGATTCGTTGGTACCCACTAAGCTCAGAGAAACTTGCACTCAACTTGCACTCAAATCGCCAAGAAATCACTCTGAAAACTCTAAGTATTTTTAATTGCGGTAACTGTGAAAATGACATGTAAATCTTATTTATACCCAAGGTAAAAAGCAAGTTACCTTCTCTCCGAAAACTTCAGAACAGGCGAACCTCCGGACTCCAGGCCCGGGGATTCCAAACAACCATGCCTTCTTACGAGGAGAAGACATCATAGCAGAGAATCTTGGAGTCTAGAATCTAGCTTCTGGAAAGGAAACAACCAACTCTAGGACTGGGTCCCAGAGACGCGAACAACAAAAACAAAAACAAAAAAAACAAACCCTCCGGGAAGAAAAAACCTAGAGAAGGAAACAAAAGAAACAGGCACAAAGAAAACAAGGCAAAAGCAAAAAGCAAAAAGGGGGACCCAACATTTTGCACACAAAATGTAGGAAAGGTTATGCAAGGCATAACAAATGAAAACTATTTGGGATGAATGTCTTAGCGCAATTGAGAACCACAGAATCTTTGGTTAGCAAAACTAGAATAAATCGTTACCCGATGCATCTTACTTGCAAGGTGTGAAACGTTTGAGAAAATCTGGCCATACGCGATTCAATCCATGATCCTTTCATTAGTTGTGAAGTGTGTGCTTTGGAAGGAAGTCAAGCCGATGACCACTGGGATAAATAGAGAAGAGGCACTAAGTATACTAAACCCAAAGTCATCAATTTTGCTCATTTCTCCAGGATACCGGAGTCTTGTCCCATCTTTTCTTTTGTTATTTTATTCTCTTCTGGGTGGGAGGGAGGTACCTCTTTCACCATTAAGCTTAAGCTTAGCTAAATTCAATGGCAGTACTTATTTCACCCCTCCACCCACCTTAATTTGTTAAATGGGAAAGGAAAACTCTAGACCCAGAAAGAATCTTTAAAAGTGCAGACTTGGGTCAATCAACCAGTGCGATCGATCTACTCTCGGTGGGTCCGATTACTTGTTCCTTTAAAATTTTGATTTAACTAATTGCCAGACTTCTGGGGATAAATTCGATGAAGACTACTCATAATTTACCACCAAACTTGCAAGATAAATCTAGAGATCGGACCATTTCCACCATGCTAACAATAGATTCGAAGTTCGTCGGTATGCCAAAGGCACCATCCCGGAGACTAGATGTTATGTGAAGCATACCATCCTATGAAAGGGGAGAAAAACATAGGAAACGAAGAAAAAAAAAGCACAAAACAAAACCAAAAATGAAACAAAAGAGAAGGGGCAGTCCTGGAGGATGGCTAGCCAAACTCTTTACAAGGCAAGGCACCCCCAAACGAGGATACCGGGAAAGAAACATTTACAAGCAGGAAGATTTACATAAAATACAACTCTAGGTAAACCTGCCTTATTCAAAGTAATGTTTGAGAAACTGTCCATTGACAGACAATGGGATGGGTTCTCTGGTCATGGTATTAAGGAAATAGGTATTTGCTCCGCAGATCTCTGAGATCAAGTATGGTCCGAGCCAGAGCCGTTGAAATTTAGTGTGTTTTCCTTTCTTTTCTTGACTTTATCCCACAAAAGGACCAAGTCCAAAATCTAAAAGGCCTTGTATTGGGATCTTCAGTCAAACCATCATTTTACCACTACTTGGTGATGCATGAAATTTTCAAGGGCTACGTCTCGTTGTTCTTCCATTCGCACCAGATTCAGGAGCCGAACCTCCACAATATTATCTCGATTGCTAAATTCCTGCATAAATTGTAAAACTAGGATCTGTAAGTTAATTGGGAACACTGGATTCTGGCCATAAACCAGATGGAATGGGGATGTTCCCAGGGTGGCCTTAATTCAAATGCGATCTGCCTAGAGGGTGAATCTTATCTTTTGGTGCCAATCCCGAGGATTCTATTCTAACAAGTGTTTGATCACTTCAAGCAAATTTTTGTTTGTTGATTTAGCAACACCATTCCCCTGGGGGTAATAGTTGCTGGAGAACTTCAGAGTGATCTTTCGGTCATAGGTCCATTAAAGTAGTTGTGTCAAAGAAAATGCCAGACCATTGTCACATACTAAAGCGAAGGGAATTTTGAATCTTGTGACGATATTTTCTTCCAGAAATTTGATAACCATGCCTGCCATGTTATTTTTTCAAGGTATGGATTCAGACCACCGGGTGTAGTAATTGATTACAATTAGGATGTATCGGTGGTTAGCAGATGAGTTGGGGTTGATTTACTTGATAAATTCAAATGCCCATTGGGCAAAAGGTCTGGCTTCAAACACCGGCTGCAAAGGCATAGTCGGGTTACGATCATGATGTGCTATGTTTTGGCAAGTATGGCATTTCCGTACGTGAGTGTAGACATCTTTAAATATGCAGGGACAATAATATCTAGCCTAAAGGATTTGATGAGTGGTGGTGTCGGTTGAGCCATGCCCGATCCCAAACTTCCCGTGAAACTCTTCAATCATTTTCGCAGCTTGGTTTCTGTTGATGCACCGAAGGTACACCCCTTCATAATTCCTGCAGTAAAGCGTGGAGTTTTTTTATCATAAAATGGGCACTTTTCATCTATAGGGTGCAGCATTTGTTGGGAGGAAAACCCTCCAGACTTCTATTATTTAACAATAAGTACACCAAATTGGTGTACCACAGGTCTCGAACAATAGACTCCACTGTGTATGTTTGACATTCTATGCGGGGAGACTCTTCCGTCATCGCTTGACTTAATCCCTAACCTCGAACTATCTTCATGGGTTGCATTTCTAAATTGTATTCCTGGAGGATGGCCATCCATTTCCCTCATCTTTCACCCAATTCACTCTGCATCAGCAGAGATTTTACTGCTTGGTCCGGGATGATAGCATGCACCTTGCTCCAGAGAATGTAATGCCAAAATTTCTTCACGATGCGAACAAGAGTAAAGGCCTACTTTTCAATGATGAATACTGGACTTTGGCATTCTCGAAGGGGGAGCTCATAAAAGCTATTGGTGGTTCTTCCCTTTCGACCTTTTGGGTCAATACTGTCGCGGCGGAATGCGGCGAAGCAAAGGAGTAAATGTAAAACGGGAGGGAGTAGTCTGGGCTAGCCAGGACCGGTGCCTCCGTTATTGTCTATTTAATCTGGGAAAACACCTATTTTGCTTTAGGAATCCACTCAATTTTGGTGTCTTTCTTCATCATCTCGTTGAGTGGCTTCACGATTTTGGCAAATCCAGTGATGAACCACTGAACAAAGTTGATCTTTCCAAAGAAAGATCGCATCTCTTTCTTGCTGCCAGGCATTTGTAGATTTTGCAGTGCTTCAACTCTCTCTGGGTCAATGGATATACCCTTCTCGAAGATGATATGCCTGAGAAAATTCCCTTTAGTGACCCCGAATATGCACTTCTTAGGGTTGAGGGATATTCGGTACCGGTGACATCTCTCGCAGATGTGGGCAAGGTGGGCGGAATGGTCACGCCTATCCCAGGAAAAGATGGTCAAGTCATCCATGTAGATGATTATGCACCAGTTCACAAGGCCCTCGAACGCAATGTCCATGGCCTTCTAAAATGTGGCCCCTGTGTTAATCAAGCCAAAGGGCATCCTTCGATATGCAAACGTCCCCCACTTAGTGGTGAATGTCATTTTGTCTCTATCTTCACACTTAACCATGACTTGGTTATAGCCGGAGTATCCGTCCAAGAAAGACATCATTTGGGATCCATTCACTATCTACAACACCTAATCCAACGAGGGGAGAGGGTGATTATCTTTCTTAGAGGCTCTATTCAAATTTTGGAAATCCACGCAAAGGCGAATTTCACCGCTCTTCTTTCTCACAGGGACTAAGTTGGCAACCCGTGTAGTATGCCAGATTGGAAAGATTATCCGGGCTGACAATAGTTTTTCCACCTCTTGACGAATCAGAGGCTCAATCAATGGGTTGACAGGCCATTACTTTTGCCGGAAAGGCTTATCATCAGGTTTTAGTGGGATGGTATGAGTCATAATAGATGTGTCATATGTTTTCAAATCCTCATACCCACACGCAATCATGTCTATGTATTCTCGGAGAACCACGAGAATCTTCTCCTTCTCCTTAAGGGAGAAGGAGGTACCAATGTGTATCATCTTTTCTTCACCAGGATGGCCAATGTTCACTTTCTCAAATTTTCCTCCCTCAGAAGAGGATGATATCTTTTCCCAGCCCCGAGGGTCTGAGTCGAAGATTTGTTTAAGTGCGACCATCCCCTTTGGAATGGTGTTGGTAGGTAGGTCCATGATCCCATCATCTTCATTACCTTGCCCAGTGTCATCGTGGTCTCGTTCCTCCACTATCTACTCTTTGAAAACACCAACATTGGCCATGAAGGCCAGGATATGTTGATCGTCTTCAAAAACCTGAAAGTGGGTGACATTATTTGGAATGGACGGGGTGGGGATCATCTCAACGGAAAATCTTTGGAGTCGTGAACCGGCCATGGGCTCAAGTATGCTGGCAAAAATAGCAAGGGCATTTGGGACATAGTTCCGTCATTGGGGAATGAGGTCAATGCCAAAGGCATCGAAATCCTCAATAAGGCTCCATGCCCGATTGCGGTATGCAACCAGCCTCTTATCATAACACGTGTATTAACTCCGGACTTCTTTGAAAATCAACTCTGAATCACCCAGGGCCTGGAGGTGAGTGATTTCTTTCCTTAATGCAAATAGGAGTCTAAGGACCAAAGCCTCGTACTACGTGACATTGTTTGTGCAGTTGAACTATAACCTGTAGGACACAAGGAAGGATTTCCCTCACGGGTTGATTAATTCTACTCCAGCTCCACAACCTTGTTTGGATTGGGATCCATCGAACTTAAGGGTCCACAAATAATCGCTTATCGTCTAGAGCTGGGGAGATGGAGCAGTCTTTGGATTATTTTTGGGAGACTTAGGAGGAGTTTCCCCTCGTGCTGATGGTGCGTGGGTGAGGTATTCCTCCATAGGGGTTTGGGGTTCAGATCCCTGGAGAAATGGCACTGAAGAAGTGCTTCCAGTAGGATACTGGGCTCCGGGGAATCATGTTCATGCTCTTTGTTTCAGAGGGCGTCAATGTGTCGGGTAGCGATGGAAAGACAAGCCTCACACTCTAGCTCTAAATGTTTTTGATAATGTACCCGGTACCAAGTGCCAGACAAGAGTGTAGTAGGGGTCGTTGTGGCACCCTAAAAGTTAACCTCAACCTTCAACTTTTCTCCTAGGTCTTGGGTTCTCTATAGAACTATGGGATCCTCTCCCGGGGTGAAATCAAACGTTAAGATTTCAAGGGGTTGGTACACCCCGGGGGAAGTCTCAGAGAATAAGACCTTGTTAAACCTCCCAACTTCGGTAAGGGCCTACTTCATCCGGGGCTCACTTTCAACCCGGATCTGGTTTGATTCGCCTTCCTAGAGGAGCCATAAGTGGGAAAAGTCAGTCAAAAAGTATCCATTCAAGGACTTAGACCAATTCTAACTTAATAACATCCCATAAGTCTCTAGGATGTCCACCACTTGAATATTGATTATGTTGGCTATTCTAGGGTCCTGGATGAGCTGTATCTGAACATTCTTCAATTCACCCACCATCTTCACAGCAGTTTTATCCAACTGGATTACCACACCATTAGATGGGGTGGGTCAGAATCCAAGCTTTTGGCATATAGATAAGGGCATGATGTTGCCTAAAGCTCCAGAATCTACTAGGCAATTGTGTATGTTTTTGCCTTGTATGTTCAGGCCTAGTAGGAATGGAGGATCTTCATTATTTCCCTGGAACATGGCCACGTTGACATCCTCAAAAGAGACAATCTTGGGCAAGCGGCTGACAGTTTCCAGGTTTCCCAAGAGTTTCAGGAGAGACTTCTTCTGCTAGGGACAGTTTAGCAAAACCTCTATCAAGGTCATGTAGGTGGTGATTTGTTCTAACGCATTTGTGATGTCAAACCTTCCTCCCAGGAATTGGTGGCTTCCCTCTGCTAGGTCCTCTGCTTGGTTAAAGCTAGAACCTTTTAGAGGGATAGGCTGGTCAGTTATATTATCCTGAGGAGGAGTGTCCTTGGGAGGTGTTGGCATGTAAACTGGTCCTTTACCAACCTGGCTTCGAGTGTTGTAAGGAGCCCGTGGGTTAGTGAAGGCATTGGCCTCAAAAGCCAAAATTGACTCATCAAAGAATCCCTATAGTTTGGATCCAAAGAAGACGGTCTCACAGGTGAATGCACCATGAGTTGGCTCTTTTACAAGAGGTTCTGGAGGAGTAGGATCAGACAATTGTTATCTGTCTAGATGGGAAATCATGATGACTTTCTCTAGCGTGGCATAGTTTACCTCATTGTGGGAGCCTATGTCATGCAATCTACACCAATTGGTCATGGGCTGGAAGTCTGCGACTAACGTGAAATGGGATGGTCCAGCGCCATTCTGATTGGCATTTTGGTTCAGAGGTGAACCTCTAGTGTTTATGTTGTTGTTCCATTATTGTTGGTTGGGCCAAGGCCCGTTGTTGAAATTTCTTCCCCCAACATTGTTGTTTCGTTGGCCGGAGAAAATATTCCCTCTCTGGGAATTAGAATTCTAGGGTGCGTAGGACCCCGCCTTTAGTTGACCCATGTCCACAGTCAGGGTAGACAACATTCGCCAAAGGGATTCAACCTCGGCGGTCAACTCAGTGTTTGCGTCATAATGTGACGGTTGTTGTTATTCATTCCCTGGGAAGGCAACAACGTTTGCCAAAGTCGAGGGTGGTAGTCCTCCAGCCGTGGGCAATTTAAAGAAGGATGCTCCAGATGGTTGTGTCTGTGGTTGTTGTGTATGCTATGGCTGGTTCCAAGGGAAAGATTCCATACCCAGTATTGTCTGAGTCTACAATGGATATACGTACCGGGAGTACTGGTCTATTGGCGGTGGTGGGGGAGTCATGGCCATCGTGGGGGAACCCATTACTAGATTGGGGTTATATCCCCTGACGTAAGGAGTTCCGCCAGGGATCATGTTAAATGGGGTGCTCTGCCCAATCCCGCCCGGGGATTTGTTGAGGTCGAGGGACAGCTCTAAGGCTAGGTTGTAGAATTTTGCCAAAGTATCCTGGTCGCCCAAGATGGTAGTTCTCCAAAGGAGAGTGGCAACGAAGGGATCCATTGCATTGAGATAGGTCTGTATGGTCACTTTCGTGGATGGGATGAAGGGACCTGTCCAACGCTTCAGGGTGTGATGGAACCGGTGATTGAATGTTGTGAGGGGTTCATTTGGTTCCTTCCTAATGAAAATGAACTGGCTATGTGACCAAGCCGGGTCCACGCGCACGTGGAAGGCAGCCAGGAAGGCATCTTCCATGTCCTGCCAACTGTTGATGGAGTTAGCATGGAGATAAAGGTACCAGTTCAATTCATTTTGTCCCAGGGACAGAGGGAACATCCAGGTCACAACATCTTGATGTTGGATCTGGTGTCAGTTCATGGCATCTTTGTATGCCTACAGATGCTCTTCTGCAGTTTGTGAGCCTAAGTGCTCATATCAGGGACAAATCTTTTCAGGGTGCGGGGGTAAGTCGTTGGCTGCACCCAGAAAAGTTCCCATTGGAGACTTGGTATTTCCAAAATAAGCAGCCATTAGGGGAGTTGGATTTTGATTAGGTTGAGCGTTAATCACTGGGATTGTCTAGGGGGCTTGGGTATTACGTGGTATGCTTGATCCCCAGACAATGGTGGCTGAGTTGATTTTTGGGGTCCATTTCTTTCGAGCAGGGGACTTGAGTTCCACAAACCTTCTGGGATTGGGGGTTGATCTAAGGACTCTTTCAAATCTCGTTGGGGAGAAAGACCCAATCCCACTGAAGGCTTAAGTGCTAAAACTATGGCTTGGGAAACCCTTGGGTGGTGTAAAATCTGAATCCTGAGAGGGGGACGAGTTCATGCCCTCCTTCTAGCACCAGTTTCTATTGATGAGACTTTGTGATCAGGTCTGCCAACCGGTGTAAGTTGTCACTGAGTACCAGGGTACCGGCCAACTTTGTCTATAAAGGTTGTCTGGGGAAATGAGATTCCTCGAGCCTCCAAGCATGTGAGAGTCAAGTCTCGATAGTGCAGGGCTCAGTTGGGAGATGTGACTATTTTTTGAGGGGGATAGCTAGTTATCTTCAACTCATCAACTCCAGGGATTCAGGTAAATGGGGTTTCCTCCAAGCATGTTTTCACTTAACAAATAAACTTAAAAATATGGTGTAGAGTTAGAAGTATTTCATCTACCTACAGTTATGCTAAACATTCAAAACATTGACAATGCTCAAACACACTACACTAAATACCGAAGAAATATACAACCATCAGCTTATATTTTATCAGTAGCAAAGAAAGAAGGTCGTTAATCTACTTTAAGCATTAGAGCAAAGAACATGAAGAACATAAAGCATAAAATACCGTCAACCCAGAAGATAGAGTGCCAACAACATCATTGAGAGAACCCTTCCTTCTTTATTAACATCCTTCCAGCAAGCACTGGTGTGTGGTACAATGGTAACTCGCAGGGAGCATTTAACTACTAAAAGCTTAAAACTATTGAGCATTGAGCTCTACAAATAGGAAATGAGAAAACTGCTTTGCTATTAACTATGGACTGCAAAATCATCAATTTTGCCAACCCTTGGAATGAGGTCAAACTTATTATTTATACACATCTTTTAAACTAACCCTAACCCTAACTTATTTTACACTTTTACTACAAAATACATTATCTGGTGGCTAGTACTACCTGCACCACGTTACAAAAGACCTTGAGGTGGAAAAGGCCTGACATGTCAGAAGAATAAGATGAGAAAGATGGAGTGGAAGAATCGGCCTCAAGAAGAAACTCAGGAAGGAGAAAGAAGAAATCCGATCCCTCAGGGATCGAGGTTACATGCCTCATAAATGGGAAAGCAACACCTTGTCTACGATGCACAAGTGTATCTCTGAAGCGGCACCTTGGGAAGACCATCTGTCAGAAACCTCCCGTCGAACTGATGTGCCTTGTTACAGTTATCCACCTTCTGACAACCTTTATTACTGTCCTGAAAGTGACCGGTTGACATTGGGATCCAAGACACGGGTCACATGAAGAATTCAAAAATGCGGGATCTAGAACTACGGGATCCTGGAACTTGCATTCCAAAAGAATAAAGAATACAAAATATGATGTCAGGCCAAATTCTCCCAGATTTGAAGAACTTTATTGACTTATAGTTTCTCCCAAGCCTCTAACACTTGAATAATACTCTCTTCATCTATGCTTCGGATACTATCCCATCTACTATAGACAGCCTCCATTGCCTCCTTAACCTATCCGACCCCGCTCTGAAATTAGTTCACCATCTTAATGGTGTCATGCGACTGAATCATGGTCTTTGACAACCGGGACAACCTGCCTTGCTCAAAATATCTGCCCAATGGATACATGGATTCCATCCTTTCATTGAACTTGCCAAGGACATAATCCTCTAGGGTACATGTTCCGATGGTGAGGGGATCGACTTGTGAAACCCCGACCACGAATGCCTAGAATAAGCCCAAGGGATATCGGGCACCTGTTAGCTTTTCTTTTAAGGTCTTAACTAATTCCTTGCAAGCCTCAATTTTGAGGGCAAGTCTGGAGTACTAGACCTGGAGGGAATCATATGATTCTTCTCCCAAAATGCCAGACTCTGTGGCAACCTCCTCGCCAATACTGCGGATCTCTTCCAACCCGACCTTCCATTTTTCATATTTTTCTAAGTCTAACTCCCATACCTAAACACAGCTTCTTGCGTGGCTAAGGGTGAGATCTACCCTGTGAAAGTCCAATAGGGATGTCACTAGAAATTCTCTCATCACCATTATTTTCTCAGCTTCCCACCCATCTACTGCTTGCGCCTTTTTCTTCATCATGCGCAGTGAGTCCACGTCGCCCTGTGCAAGTGGCAATATGGAAGAAGGGGTTCTGGGGTGAACTTTGGCCAAGGGCCGTGTTAGTTCTGCCAGAAGTGCAAGGAGATTGGCGTTCGTCTCTCTTTCCTCTTGTAGCTTCTAGCCCTATTTTGCATACCGGGCCTCTATAGCCTTGGTAGCCTCTTTTAGCAAGTTCAATTCCCCTTGCTTGTCTCTTTTCCCTAGCTTGACCTCTGTTATATTATAGTCTTTAGGCCTTGCGGCCGCTGCATCTGTATTTGCTGGGGGTGTTGCGATGACCGCAATGGTGTTGCCTGTTGGGTTGGTCCAGAGAGTATGGACCACCTGTGCCCTTTTGGGCTTCTTTGTCTCAGCATTCTTGGCCATCATCTCGGCCAGTGATAGAGGAGCGCCCGTAGTCGCCACCAGAGCTTTTTTTTTCTTGGTTTCTACCAGCCATTGGGGCAGATGGGGTGGCCTGGCTGCCAATTCCTATTCATTAAGATCCATTTTTGAATCTGGTGATGCATTCAGTAAGTCTACATTTTCTTCGGGCTCTTTTTCTGCTCCTGTTCTGGTTCCTTTTGCTCTTGTTCTTTTCTTATTTCATGTTCTCTAGAACCTTTTATATTTTCCGTTGTGCTGGTGTCCTCTGTAAAATCACCCAGGATATTTTCCCCAGTCTCCGCTTCCGTATTCTCAGGGACCTCATCTTCCCTAGTGGTATCAACAACCTCTTCATTTTCTTCTTCTGGGACCTCCTGGTCCATTGGTTGCTGCTGCTCTTGGGCCTTACTAGCCTCGTCTACTTCAACATTCTCCTCCTCCATTGGGACATCCTCCGAAGGTGGGTGAGGTTGCTGCCCAAAGTTTAATAAGGCGAAAACTTTTACGACCTCATCGAAAGTGCTTTGGCGCAATTGGTCACCTGAAGTTCCCAAAGGCACCTGGATTGTGATGGTCAGAGGTACAGTTGTTCCCTGGGGTCTGGGTTCTCCTTCCATCGGTTGCTCAAGTGTAGGTTTCCTTGGAAAATATGTAGTCTCCTAGACCAGTATCCTTTCCTGTTCATGCCCTATTTGGGTTTCTCCCTGAGCCTCTTGCTCGGATGCATCTTCTTTTTCAAGAATTTACTTCTCTGCAGGGGCCTCTTCTTTATCTTGAGCCTCAATTTCCTTCACTGCAGTATTAACGCCTTGCCGAATCTCCAGAAGCTCCTCCACCGAGAATGTGTCATCAAAATCATCATGTGTTAGAGAGGAGTCCAAGATATCCTCAAGTTCGGGAGAATCTGAACTTACATCCACCGGGGGCTTCTCGGGCATACCAAGGGCGGTGCTTGGTGTGGGGGTCATAGATGTTTTCTTTTTCCTGGTTAGAGAAGCCCCAGTGCCCAGAATGCTGGAAGACTTTGCCTCAGCAAAATTCTGCCTATTCATCATTGCTGTCAATGAAGGGTGTCCCGTTGAGCGAGCAGATGCCATTAGGGTGATTGGGAGACCGACAACCACCTGCATGCTGATTTGTTGACTGGCCAACTTTTCCACCTCCATCTGATCATGTAGCTTGGCCATTAGAAGTGTGGGAATTTGAGGGGATGCCTTGGGCACTGGGACTCCCTCCTTTTCTTTTCCTTTGCTCACACTCACTTCAGCGGGCGCGGAAGACGAAGAAGGTCCAGGGCCGGCTGAAGAAGGGATGGTCTTCTTGACCGCCACTTTCTTGTGGGTGCTTTTGGGGCACACTGAGCAAAATACCTATGACTTGATTCTATGATGGGGCGGCATACCCCTTCAATTGTTAAATCCTCTAGAGTGGCCCAATCCACTAGAGGGAGGTCCAATTTGTCTAACCCTTGTACGCTGGATCTTCCAGCGGCCTGCCATCATTGAAACCCTTCAGGAAATTCGAAAGGTCTAGCGCCTCCATGAGCCCTTTGCTCATTCTTGTATGTTGTCGGACGCTGAGATCAAAGCTATCTTGGTAATCCACCTAGAAGTCTTTAATGTCCTCTTTGTGCGGGGGGATGCCCTAGGTAGTGCGACAACAATCTTACCGTGGGGATCATAATTCTTCCATGCATGGTTGAATTCAACCAGCCCCAATCCTTTTAACTCATTATCTGCCTCCCGAGCCGTGGCAAGGCTGCATGTGTAATCCCCACAATAAAAGGGGAATGGGACATTGATGACCTTCTTCACTGTGAAGAAGGCGTGCATATCCATCATCTGCCTGCATAATTCTAAAAGAATAATCCTATCCCCGCAATACTGGGGAAGGAGGTAGGGTTTCCCATTGAAGCCTTTCACCCTGATGTATGTATGGCGCCTGAATTGAATAAAATATTGGCCATAAGAATTGACCAGTGTCATTGTTGCTTGTGAGAGGCGGTACTTGAAATCTTGGGTAAGTGTAAGAATGTTGTGGTAAATGAAGGCGTCATTTACCTGGCAGAAATTCTTGAAGCTGAGCTCCCACTGCAATTGGGGAGAATGATCCCAAGGTGTGACCTGTCCCGAACTGTTCCTGAGCTCTCCAACTATTCCTAGGCCCTGAAAAGCCAGCCTTTAGTGTGCCAATTCCCACAACACATATGAAGTCATATAGAATTATGAATTTTGGGCGACAGTCTTCATCTGTGTATCTACATGATTTGATATAATTGCTGCCCAGTTGAAAGTCCTGTTGTGTGTTGTTATGTAGTATAAGAAATAATACATCCATGCCGATAATTCCTGGGCGTGGTGCCATCCGAAGATTCTGCACAAAAATATTATGCCCGCTTGAATGGGGTCCTTGAAATTCCCACGTGGAATTTCCAATTTCATCCTTTTATAGTCTTTCTTTGGAGACTTCAACCAATGATTATTGAGGATGGGGTCCTTGAAATTCCCACATGGAATTTCCAATTTCATCCTTTTATAGTCTTGCTTTGGAGACTTCAACCAATGATTATTGAGGTGTTGCCAGGAAATGATCTCGGCCTCACCAAATTCCTTTAGTGAGCTGGCCCTGGTGATGACGGTGGACCCTTTGAACTGTGGAATCCCCAACCCAGAAACAAAGGTGGGGGTGTCCAATGTGACGATGGTGGAGGGATATTGCAGCGGCCAGGGATCTGGAAGTAAAACTAAATGAGTGGCCACATTATACAATGCTGCTAGCTACCAAATAAGTTTGGGTGATTGCACCGCACATGGAAAGTTTGTAGCCTTGATGATGCCGAAGGCAGCTAGGCAAGTGGCGATCTTATCCCCTTGTTCCTTTAACTTGTAAGTGGTCTGGATTAGACCATGTAATTTGGCCCAAGTCCAGGGGTCTGGATCTGTTATTTCATGAACTTTGGAGTCTGTCTTGGACCCCGCAACACCCCCATCTTTCAGATACTTGGAGGTTAAAGGCAGCTTGGCCAACATTCTTTCAATCTTTGATTTTGTGGCTGCCCGGGTAGAGGTGGTTGGTAGTTCCAGACTATCTGGAGGTGCAAAATCGTCAGACATTTTGAATTAGATTATTAGCAACATGCAAGACTGAAAAACCATCAGGACATATATAAACACGAATTAAAACTCTGGGAGATTTCTCACTAGCCTACACCTGTCAAACAAACGTTAACACCTACATCAAAAGTTTCAGAGTATCTAAAAATGAACATGGCTTAAGCATTCTAGAGTGTGCGGACATGGTGACAAGGAAAAGCAGAAGAAAAGATCCCGCTGGGAATCCGAACAAACTAGTCATTACTGACGTGACTGGCAACAAGCTGTACTCTGGTCATTGTGCGTTGGCACGTGGGAAGATGGCAGGCAGAGTAAAGATAGTTATGGCATTGATTAGGACAAGTGGGCCAACATGGGGCAAATTGAATGCTACATTGGACACATTTTAAATGCCATACATGGGAAATTAATCCTGCCATTAATGCGATGAGACAGAGGAGAGAGAAAGCTGCCATGGTTCGAACTAGCAAGGTGCTGAGTTTGAACTGTGGTGACCTTGTCTTGTCAAGCTCTATCTCATGAGGCAAAAAAAACATGATAGAGCGCGAAGAACTCACAAGCTCTGAGGGATATGCACAACACATATATACATTATATACATAAAAGGTACATGAGGGCTGAGGGCTGAAGCGTATACACACAAGATATAGGAAATATACATCATTTACAATGATATACAGCAACAACGGAATACAGAGTAACTACCCTAAAACAAAACTAGAATGTACATAGTATACACTATCCTACATTTGCACGGAGGGCAGACATCCGTTTGGCAGAGCCGACCCACCAACGGGTGGCAGACCAAACAACAAGAAACGTAGGTAGAAACAAAACAAAGCAAATCTGAAATGAAACAAAAACTGAGAGCGAAGGTAAGAACTAGAAACACCAACCTGGAATCCGAAGAACGATGAAGGGGAGAAGCACTAAGACTGCTCTACAACAACTTTGACCTCCGATGCCAAGAACAACTACTAAAGATCGGTTCATCGCTACCCACTACGCTCAGAGAAACTTGCACTCAACTCGCACTCAAATCGCCAAGAAATCGCTCTGAAAACTCTAAGTGTTTTTAATCACGGTAACTGTGAAAATGACAGGTAAATCTTATTTATACCCGAGGTAAAAAGTAAGTTACCTTCTCTCCACAAACTTTGGAACATGCGAACCTCCGGACTTCGGGCCTGGGGATTTCAAACAACCATGCCTTCTTACGAGGAGATGACATCATGGAAAAGAATCCCGGAGTTTGGAATCCAACTTCTAAAAAGGAAACAACCAACTCCGGGACCGGGTCCCGAAGACGCGAACTAAAAAAATAAAAACAAAAAAAACAAACCCTCCAGGAAGAAAAAACCCGTGGAAGGAAACAAAAGAAACAAGGGCAAAGAAAACAAGGCAAAAGCAAAAAGCAAAAAGGGGGACGGGTATGCATGGCATAACACTTGTGTTATGTGTTATCTATTTTCATGAATGTTTCTTGTATGGTTACATATTAAATAACTTATGTTATGATTGCATATGCATAAAGAAAGATGAACAATTAGATAAGAGAATTTACAAACTGATGACTAAAGGTTAATGGGCTAACCAAGAAAAGTTTTAGAGGTACTAATTCACCCCTCCCCTCTCAGTACTACATTCTCAATATAATTCCAACAGAAAGAAGACAATGTAAACACAATGTGCTGCACAGTTTGAATAAAGGCATGTCAAAAGAGTGCGTGGGACATGGAAGGAGCCTACGTGGAGTAATAAGGGAAGGTGGAGCCCGCACTGAACTGAGCAAGGATTTTAAACGTTAAAAACAACCATGACAAATGACAAGTGTAGCCTACGCAAGGCATCAATGCAGAAGGCCACACAACATGGAGGGGTTTAAAATACTCCAAAGCAATTTTCTATTGGGAGCCAGCCCAGTGTAAAGAGAAAAGCCTGTGCAGACAAAGGGAGTAGCAAAAGTTTTGAAAAATATGCAAACAACCAGTGCATTCAGACTATTGCACAAGAGAATAAAGAAAGACTTTGGAAAAAAATATTAACAAAGCAAACTGCAATATGGCAAGGCCTACGTAAGGCATGATCAGAAGGTAAACCTGTGCAGGAGATTGAAGAAGAACCAACGCATGTTTTACAAATAGAAACATTGATAAAATTCATGCAAAGAAATGAATCAAAACTTGCGCAATGTATTACTGAAAGATTGCGCAAAGGGATATTTAAAAGATCTATTACGAATGCAAATAGTAGGCATCAGGCCATGTAATGTATTCAAAACATTGTGCAAGTTCTTCATAATGGTGTATTTTAAAAACCAAGGTCAGTGCAACAACCATGTGTAGTGATTGTGCAGAGTAGAATGAGACAGGTAAAGGCCATTATCCCACATTCACCACAGAGTGGGATTATGTGGTATTTAAATACACTAGCACTTTGATATGTTATAAAGAAGTCGAGAGGCTCCTTGGCAGGCCCCTTAGTTGGATGAGTGTAGGAGGTCATGGGACCCATTATTTTGGGCGTAATATGCAAAGAGATTTAACAACATTCAAGATATTAGTCCCACGTTGGTGCCGCAAAAGATATTTTAGTTGTTTAAATACAAGAAGGCACAAGTGTTAGTTTGAAGAGAAAAGAGGAGGCTCTCCCGACACATGCACAGGTGGCGTCTCAAGAAGCGTGCCTAGTCGAACATAACTAAATTTTTTAGGTGAGGTGGTAGTGAGATGGTGGTGACATGGCAGACACATGGCGCACTCGCAGTGGAGAAGGGAGATCACATAAATGGCTCGCGACTGAGCTTTTCACGTAGTCGCAAAGGCTTCATGGATGGCTCACAAGTGAGTGACCGAGTTCGTCGCGCAGCCACGCTGGCTTGGCGATGTGATAGAAAAATAGTGTGGGTGCGCGATCAAGCTCAATCGTGTAGTTGCAGAGCAGTCAGTCGCTCAGTCGCAAAGGTGAAAACAACTCATTGTGTAGTTGTCAGTGATTTGCAGTTGAGAAAAAGTTGTGCGCGATTGAGTGATCCTTGGCTCGTCACACACTCGCGCCAGTTTTCTGAGACATAAAGGATGGCTCGCGAGTGAGCAACTGACTCGTTGCGCACTCGCAGAGACTCGGCGAGAAGATCGAAAATGCTCGCGAGTGAGCGACCGAGCTCGTCGGGCACTCGCGAAGGTCGTACATGGCCAATTAGGAATTGACATGTGAATTTTGGTGACTTCTAGGCAGAGTGTGTAGAAATGAATAAAATAATATCTATGCAATCAAATTAGACCTTTTCAAAGTTCAAACTATATTATGATTTGCAAATTTCAAAATCTCAACTAAATGTGCACAAGAAAGGAGAAGTTTGTTTTCATGGTTAAATGGCCAAATTTTATCAGAAATATGAAGTGTCATATACCATTAGAAAGATCTCGAGATGAGGATTTTGATTTTGCAACCCATTTGGGTGTAGATCAGATCAAATTTTGGCAGTTGAGGAAGAGATTAGTTTCAAATATTTGGGGGGGGAGACAGGTGTCAGTGACTAAATTTGGTTTTCCAATTCCTCTATATCTCTATTCTTCTCAAATGTACAGAGAGGTTGAATTTGACACTTTTGGGCAGTATTCTGGCTTTTGAGTCTTATTTTTAGAGTAATTTGTCTTAAAATGTATAGAATCAGATGATTTTTCAATAAAGAACAATGCAATCCCTGTGCATTATTCGTCGATGTCTTTGTATGTCTTATTTTAATTCTTATGTGTTAATTTTTAAGGCACTTTAATACACTAGTTACAAGGTAGTTGTGAGCTTGTTTCTGAGGTTTTTTCAAGGAGAGATTAATTCTTAGAGGCAAAATCTGAGGGTTTAAGATTTGCATACGAATTTGATATCCGGGTATTGGATTGAGAAGAGTGATTTGTAAGGCACTTCACTTGGTTCTGTGTGTTTGGAGTTGGAGGGTTTTCTGGAGATGGGTATTCATTTGACTTTGTTTCCCAATAGATAAGGCACTGGTCCTTGCTTGTCTTATAGTTTTCATCATCAATACATTAAATCAATTCACCTTTTACTTTCTATTGAAGAGCATACATGTCATGTCTTGTGTTGCAGAATACAAGCTCTTTTGGTGATTCTGTGAAGAAGTGAATACTTATGCAGGCAGGATCCTGTATAAGATTGGTTGAGTCTTGGACTCCCAGTTATACAAATCTAAGAACTATCCACGCTCGCATCTGCATAATGGGGTTCAGCTAGAGAGTGCTTATGTATGTAGAGATTGGTTATGTTTTAGGTGCACCCGCCTGAGCATGTGGAACTTGAAGTAGGAGGATAAAATCCTCATCAATTAGCCTTTTCTTGTCCCTCAATTTGTAGGAAAAAGCAGATTCATGTGAGTTGGATGAATATCCCCAAGCCTGGTTCGCATATTCTCTTTTAGAACTGAGGGATACAAGAAAAAATGCTAACAAAATGGTGAATCTACTAGGGAATTAAGAGATGCAATAATCTTGTTGAACTATTCCTAGAATCTCTGGTTTTCTAATTTCCAAATCTTTCAGTCCAATTTCAAGTTAGCCCATCCGAGTCGCACTAACAAAATGGCGACTACTGGGGATTAGAGATTAGAAAATCTTGTTGAAATTTCAGACAATCTATGGTATTTTAAAGTTGAATTAAGTTACAGTTGAGTTTCCCATCCATGTCGCACTAACAAAATGGAAACTCTGTTGGGGAGAAGTGGATGTTTGTAAATTCTGTAATGACTAACTATTTATTGTCCATTTCTGGACCAGTTTGTGAATTTTAATCCCATACTTGTTGTGGGTGGCGACTCTGTTTGAACTTGAAGAATCCTGGTTATTTTGTGCCAGTGAAAATTTGTGATTATCAGTTGTTATTTGAAGTTTAAGATCAACAAGTTTAAGATGTTTGTTTCCTAGCTTTGCTGAATCAATATCTGAATTTGATTTTAAGAAAGAGAGTCAGAAAAGGAATTTGAAATTTGTTTTAGATCTCTGAGAGAGAATAGCTTGGAAAGTGTTTTATATTTGTAGCTAATAAAAAATATTATGCAAATTTGCTGGTTAGAATGAGTTTCCATAATTAAAAGTGATTTCCAAATAGCTCTTGTTGTTTGATATTTGTCCTCTACAAGGAGGGGGCGACTCTACGAAAAAGAACCGGATGGAGCTACAAAAGAAGCTCTAGATTCACCATGTTTCCCATCAAGAAGTAAAAAGAACAGCAGCTGCAGTTCTTGTCCAGGTAATCCTCTATTTTTTATAAGAAAGAGAAGTCCCTTAATATGTGATTAAGTCATTAAGAAACGGGGAAAATTAGTTTTGAAGTGTGTCATACTTCTTGGTTGAAGTTTCACTTTTCAAAATCAGAAGTATGTTGTGGTTTCATGAAGTTAATGGTTTCATAAATTCATATAGAAATTTTTGTGACTGGAAAATGATGTATTGTTAAATAAGTGGTAAAAATGGAAATTCCAGCCTTCATGGATCAAGATGTGTTTTCTAGATCTGAAGTTTATGAGCAAGACCTTCAAAATATTAATAGAAAAAAGGATATTTCATTGATAAATCAAAGAATCCAATAGAAATGCATGTTGATTTTAAGATGTAAGATAGGAGAGAGAAAAGAAGAATTAACACTTTTATTTTATAAGAAGTTTCGTGAATCTTATAATGAGCTTCCAATGGGTGATGATTTTCAAGAGTCCACATATGTTGAATTGTTCCTAGAGATTAGTATGCCTGAATCAGTCAGTTGGTCTGCATCTTTTAGAGAAGAAGCAATTGAACATACCATAGAATGGATAGATTTGATTGAGAAATTAGAATCTGGAAATGTTGGGGATGTTGAATATGAATCTAGTTATGTAGATGATGTCGAGTCTACTTATGCTAAAAGTATTGATTATGATGTTGATAATGAAATCTATGAACAACAAGATGATGAAGATGATTTTGTAACTGAAAATGACTCCATTGAGTTTGTAGATTTTTCCTTTTTTTAGCATAACAATGTAGATTTATTTTTCCAGTTTGAAGGAGTTTTGTGTGAACAGCGAGAGGATGATTATGATGCAGATGTAAGTTGATGTAGTTATTCCTTTGCACAAAACAATACAAGTAAAGAAGTCTTGATTCTTGTTCTAATGAGGAAGAAGTTTACAACAGTGAGCAAGAGGCCAAAGAAATTGATTATGAAGTCGAATGCCTACTAAGCAATGAGCAAATTTCAGAACTCTTAGATGCTGATTTTTAGAGGTATGCTTCTAAATATGACTCTATAATTTTTTTTCCCAATGGATATATGTTTTTATAAAGAGGATATTAGTGAGGGGGTGAAATGTGAAACATATGCTGAGTTTCTTTTTCCTACTTTTGAGGCATATAATATGCAAGTTGAAAGCACATATGATTGTGAGAAATTTGATGTTGTTATATACGATGAGTATGAAGATGTATGTGCTGATATGGATTTATATTTTCATAATTCTAGTGTTAATGATTCTTATATACGCCATGATGCTGAAGAAAGTGACAAATCTGAATGTGTTTTCTCAGATTTGCAAGTGATTAAACCATTTACTGACAATGCTTTTCCATGTTTAAAAGATGCTGATACGATTTTTGATCAGCAAGATACCTCTGAATTTTTGCAGTCAAATTTTTGTTTCGAGATGTTCTATTTTAGTTTGCAAAGTGTTGTTACAAAAGAAGCTTGTTCTTTGGCGCAATCTAATGTTCAACATATGGATGTTTCCAGCCATGAGAGTGAGCTGGAATGTTTCTTTTTTAGCAAGTTAGTGATAGTGAAGGATGTGATATTTTTGTGTCACACAATGATCAACATTCACAATGGTTTGATGACTTAGTTTTTCCAATTAACGGTGAGTTTTTTTATTTCCTTTTGTTTGATATGCTGAAGTTTCATGGAAACATTTTTTATCTTGCTGATGCAAGCAATAATTTCAGTTTGGCTTTGATCTATGGAGATGAGAATCAGATGTATGACAGAGGTAAGAGTTGATTCTAGTTTTGGGGCTTTGGGCCTTTTTTTGAATATTTTTCATGCTTGTATAGTTCCTTTCCTTTCCCTTTAGTTGTGTGGTGTGTTTGCTTTCAATAAAGGGTTTCCAGTTTTTGAAAGGGAAGAAAGAAGAGAAAAAGTTCTGATTTGTTGTTGACTGGTCTACTTTAACCATGAGATTCTAAGGTTCTCTGCAAGCCCACATGGGGAATGCATCCTTAGTTAGAGCCACTTTCGGTACTAAAAAATACAAGGGTTTTTGAGTATCTTATTAGTGCTTTGCATTTTGACCCCCTATAAGTGCTTTTTGAGCCTTTTTGCCAGGATGGAGTTTTAAGGTTTATCATATATGTCATGTGTTCATCACTCTTGTTTTGACATATGAAGACATCCTAGGTCATCATATTCAAGTTTTGAGTTACTTCGTGATGTCTCGTTTTGAGCACTTTTCCATTCTGCATTTGCCGCTTAAGTGTGAGTTTGTTGTAACAGACACAGTTTGCACTTGAATAACTTGTGTCCTTTTGTGTTTCATAGGACACCACTAGGGGAATGTTTAAAATGTATATCATAGAGCCTATGTTTCAAAACCCAAGCCATTTAAAGTCCATTTCATAGGTTTTTGGATCTCCCAAAGTTGGTTGTCCAGAATTGTCTCCTCTCTGAAAATGCAGAGTTCTAAGTGCCCTACTTTGAGATCTTGCAATTGTACCCAGTTCAATATCTTGAAGAATTAAATGTTCCCCTACATAGTAAACCTAAGAGTGTACTTCCTCAAATATTCTTAGACCTTGGTCAATCCATTTGACTAGTTTGCCTGCTTGATTCCAAGTCCAGTTTCTGCATTTCACTATGTTTTAAGTTTTGAAAGTTGTTAAATGGTTGATTTTGAGATGCAATATTGTTTGATAAATTCATCATCTGAGCAAGTTACTTGAAGTTCTGCATTCCTTATGTAAAGGTGAATCCATGTTTAGAGGTTCAGACTTTGAGGGTCATTTTTGATGGGTTTGTGAAATCAAAATCAAAGACAGTTTATATAGATTTTCAGTATTAAACATAATTGTTTTCACGGAAAAATCATTTTCTAAGGATGGTAACTTTGTATCAGATGATTGTTTTGAGGTAAGATTTGTTTCTCTAAACTCCTTATGTTTAAATATACTACTAGGATCAGGTGTTGGGCCTCAAGGAATGAATTTATATTTTTGCGAAGGCCAATCCAAATGAGATTTATGCTCTTTTTACATTTGCATCTACACAGTTTTTCAGAATTGTCAGAATGACCATGTTTGATCAATTACATTTTGCACATGGGGTTGAATCAAATGAAGACATTTTTCATGCATGCTAATTAAAGATGAATGAATCATTTTGCTAAGTGCTAGGGTCCCTTAATGCAATTCAATCAGTTTTTAACGCTATTTGTGGAAGCAGTTTATGTATTTTGAGCATTGTACAGAAATGGTTGAAAATTGAGCATTTAATGCAAAATATGGAATTATAGACAAGGTATGTGAACTTTCTGACATATTTCCAGGGAGGTACAATGCCAAGCTCTACAAATATGTTAGCATCCTTCTGTGCAGGAGACAAATCAGAAAGTCAGCACATAAATATTAAGATGAGTTTTTAAAAGGAGGCTTTCAAGTTACATTAAATGGTGTATGGTTATCAGAGCCTGTGAAACAAAAACAAAAGAGGATGGAAATTGTGAAGTTCAAGAGAAAAAGGAACCAAATGCAAGCATAGATGAAGGAAAGGAGGGACTAAATATTGAATGCGATCCACAGCCTAGCATAGTTGTTCAAGTTTAGGGTCCATCTGAATTGGCTTATGAAGAGAAGAATGCAAAAGCCGCTAAACTAACAAGACTCAGTTTGGATCCTGTTATAAAGTGGAAGAGCAGTTCTAGGAAAGAGCCTCATTTTGAGGGTGTTGAATTTGCATCTCCTATTTCAAATGGAACACTTCCTTCATCGACTAATATTGTCACTTCCAGCACAAATTGCACAGTTCCATAGCCATTTACATTGGCAATTAATAAAAGAGGCTCGACTGCAATCCAAACTATTGATGGTAACACACCAAGATGCATGAGTTCTCCCTTAGCTATCAAGAAACAAGAGTCAGCTTCAAAGCCTCCATCCATGCCACCAACCAAAATATTTGTACACTCCAAAAGTATGAATTCAAATAACCAAAGCAAGAAGCTGCATCATAAGAAGAGGAGATGCTATGCTGGATGGAGGAGGCCAGCATCATTCAAAGCCCAAAAAAAATGCCTTGAAATGAGAGGGAGCCAACTCGCATGGTAAAAGGGAGGACATTTAAAATATTAATTATAATTTCAAATGCAATCTGCAGGTGTAAACAAAAAACTAGCGCAATATTGATAGAAAGAAGATATTGTAAACACAATGTGCTGCGCAGTTTGAATAAAGGCATAACAAAAGAGAGTGTGGGACATGGAAGGAGCCTGCGTGGAGTAATAAGGGAAGGTGGAGCCCATGCTAAACTGAGCAAGGATTTTAAACATTAAAAACAACCATGACAAATGACAAGTGTAGCCTGTGCAAGCCATCAATGCAAAAGGCCACAAAACATGAAGGAGGGGTTTAAAACACTCCAAAGCAATTTGCTATTGGGAGCCATCCTAGTATAAAGAAAAAATCCTACACAGACAAAGGGAGTAGAAAGAGTTTTGAAAAATATGCAAACAAATACAATGCAAACAACAGTGCATTCAGACTGTTGCACAAGAGAATAAAGAAAGACTTTGGAAAAAATTATTAACAAAGCAAACTGCAATATGGAAAGGCATGATCGAAAGGTAAACCTGCATAGGATATTGGAGAAGAAGCAGTGCATGTTTTACAAATAGAAACATTGATAAAATTCATGCAAAGCAATGAATCAAAACTCGTGCAATGTATTACTGAAAGATTGCACAGAGGGATATTTAAAAGGTCTATTGCGAATGCAAATAAAAGGCATCAGGTTGTGTAATATATTCAAAAGGCTACGCAAGTTCTTCATAATGGTGTATTTTAAACACTGAGGTTTGTGTAACAATGATGTGCAGTGATCATGCAGAGTAGAATGAGACAGGCAAAGGCCATTATCCCACATTCACCACAAAGCGGGATTATGTGGTATATAAATACACTAGAACTTTGATATATTGTAAAGAAGAAGCTGAGAGGCTCCTTGGAGGGCCCCTTAACTGGATGAGTGTAGGAGGTTGTAGGACCCATTATTTTGGGTGTGATATGCAAAGAGCTTTAACAACATTCAAGATATTAGTCCCACATTGGTGCCGCAAAAGATATTTCAGTTGTTTAAATACAAGAAGGCACAAGTGTTAGTTTGAAGAGAAAAGAGGAGGCTCTCCCCTCACGTCCACAGGTGACATCTTGGGAAGCATGCTGATGCAGGATCATCTTGGGTCCTTAGCAATCCTTCTCAACCAAAAATATGTTTACTTTCATTTCTAGTTTATTCTCTGTCACTCGGCTTTTTTTGCTCAGCATGCTTTCCAAGTTGCTCGGTCATGCTGGTTTTCTTTTGTTGCTCGGTCCCTCTTTGGCCGAGTGCTCTGTTGCTTGGTAATGCTTTGCTGAGTTGGTTTATTTGGGAGTTGGAACTGCTGGCTCTTCATTTAATTTTTGTGGCTGGATTTATTTGGGATCTATCTTTTGGATCCGTGTGGACCTAAATCTGGGTCTCACCTTTGTATTTAGGCGCTGACTTCCTTGTTGGACTCTTGTATATATTCTTTTTTATGTTCTTAGTTTAGTAGCAAGTCTTAGAGCAAGAAGGAAAATGTTAAGATATTGAAGATCTGAGATCTATGTTTTAAGAAGATAAATTGTAATACACTATAATGTATATGGTCATAACTAGGAAGGCCTTACAGCCTGACATGTATTGATTTTGATCAATTAATAATCAAATATCTTTGTGTTTCTCTCTCTCACTATGTTGTTGTGTAAATTTTGTATTGTTTTTGCAAGCTGGATGGTTTTTGGGTGTGCCCTAGGCCCCATCAATCGTCCTCCCTTATGTCCGGTGGTATCAGAGTGAGTTGAGATCCGTGGTTCCTTCTTGTAAAATCTAAAGGATATTTGTTGTAGGGTGGCAGGTTGCGATCTAACCTACAATTGTAGAGAGTTTCAAGATGGTTCATGGGAGAGGAAATGTTGATCAAGGTCTAGCTGATATGCTTAGACAAATGGCTGCAAGATTGGAAGTTGTTAAGACTGCCCAACGCAGAGGAAGACATCTTGAAGATGTTAGTGATGATGAATTTGAAGAGGTTCAAGGTGAAGATGCACCTGCACTTGTGATGGACCAGGAAGAAGAAAGATTCCTGAGAGCCTTGACAAGTTTGAAATCCATACCTCAGTTTAATCCTCTTGAGTATAGTGGAAAACTGGATTCTAACAAATTGATAGATTAGATAACTGAGATGGAAAAGTATTTTGAATATGAGAATGTTGCAGAGGATAAGAAGGTGAAGATAGCAAGCACAAAGATGAAAGATCATGCATCCTTATGGTGGGAACATCTGCAATTGGATAGAAAGAAGTGTATAGTCTGAAAATGGAAGCACTTCCATTTTAGACTTGTTTAGCCTTCCGAGTAAGTGGTTTGGGGTCATGACAAATGCCTTGATTGGGTTCCTAATCTTGACATGGCTTCCCCCCAGTTCTGCCTTTCTGTCCACCATTTTTTGACCTGATTTTTGCATTCTGGGATACAGACTTGTGTTTCTGGGATTTAGGGACAGGGTCGACCTCCTAGGACAGGGTCGACCTCGACCCTGACCTAGGAAAGGGTCGACCTCGACCCTGACCTAGGACAGGGTCGACCTCGGCCCTGACCTAGGATAGGTTCAACCTTGACCCTGTCCCAGGGTCCAAATCCCAGGAACTTTCAGTTTTCGAATGTCGGTCTTCACAAAAAGTCTATTCCCGCTTCTGGGTCGGCTGTTTCGGGTTCCGAATCGATTGATTCCTAAATTATATTTAATATAGGTCCTGTCCTAGGGGTAAAGGCTTAAATGGTGATTTAATTATCCTATGTAGGCCTCCTTAGAAGATTGTGCCCTAGTTTCATATAAAAGGGAGCTTTCTCCTCTCATTTTCTCTAAGCATCATTACGCAATTGAGAAGGATTTTCAAGTGCAATTCAAGAAAGCTAAGGAGAAAGATTTCAAACAAGCATCCATCCATTCTCAAGCATTCAAGCATCCATTTTTATGAAGGAGATCCATTGGAGGCCATTGAAGGATTCAAGCTACATAGTGCCCTTTTGGTGATCTCTCCATCCACCTTCTTCCAAGCC
>MU228157.1:2454334-2474994 GCA_018584345.1 Thuja plicata | reverse complement strand
TAAGCAAGGTGAATTTATGTGTTTACTTTGTTTATCTCTGCAATTTCAATTATATTATAAGGTTAATTCCAAAACTGGGGTTTGACCAAGGCAAACCCCTTTCCCCCAACAAACAAACATTTTTCTTTTAGGTATAGGTTCGGGACTATAGATCCAAGGCCAGATCTGGATACCCTTTTCGGATTTCTTTCAGACTATGCGAACAGGGACACTTTCAGAGTTGAGCAGATCGAGTTGGCGAAAGTGGTATAGGGTCAACCTTTTTCATAAGACGACATTGGAACAGAAAAATATTTCTGGGTTTTGTTCATCTCTGCGTTCCGGCTCTAGATCATACTTCAATTTTTCCAAAAATAGCCTATAGACCTCAGAAAATAGCGTTCTTTGATCTACACTATTTTAAGGTTGGTACTTCGTCTCATCCATTTCAATTCCTAGAACTATCATATACATTCCTTTCTAAAATAAGAATTTAAGATCTTTCCTCTTTGCTCTCATTTCCAAATGATTGATTCATTTGTGCATTGATCCTTTTTGGGTTGATCAATTTGGATCTTTCATTTGTGCATTTGAGGTTGAAAGGAACATCTTATCTTCCCCACACATCACACAAACATCTACATTTTCAAACGTAACCTCTTTTTATATGTTACAAGAAGAAAGGAAAAGAAAAAATCATGATATGGGATAAGATGGTGAACAAATTGAAAGGCAAGTTTCTTCCTTGTGATTATCAGATTAACCTAATTCGACGAATGCAAAGTTTGAAGTAGAAGGACAAATCAGTCAAAGTCTATACTGAGGAATTCTATAGATTAGACATCGGATCTGGACATGTTGAAGATGAAGTGGAAAGATTTGCAAGATATCTAAATGGCTTGAGAAGTTTCATACAAGATGAAATCAGTTTGGTCAAAATGGAAGGTATTGAAGAGGCATATCAATTTGCCCTAAAAGTTGAAGAAAAGTTGAACAAAAGATATGAACAAAGACAAAGAGGTAGAGGTGGTAGATTCCCGAGAGGAAGAGGTAGACCTCATGGTGAAAATAGTAGATCTGAACTAGATAAGTCAGTTTCGGACACATCTCAAGACAAAGGAAAGACTGAATGGAAAGGTGGAAATTCATACCGAGGAAGAGGCAATTATTCCAGAGGTGGATATAGCAAAAGAGGATTCCAATTAACTTATTACAATTGTGGTGAAGAAGGACATAAATCCTTTGAGTGTACACATGCAAGCAAGAAAGTTGGCAGCAGTAGTAGAAATGCATTGATCCAAGAAGAACCATCCAATGAACCTGAAAGTAACCTCACGATCCAAAGGATACTATGGAGTGAAAAAGATAAGCAAGATCCAATCAGGAAAAGTTTGTTCAAGACCAGATGTAGAGTTGCAGACAAAGTTTGGAAAGTGATTATTGACAGTGGAAGCTTGAAGAATCTGGCATGTGAGGAAATGGTTGCAAATTTGTAGTTGGAAAGGATGAAGCATCCAAAATCCTACAAGATCTCATGGATCAAGGATGAACATACACTAATAGTAAGTGAACAATGTTTTGTGAATCTAAAAATTGGAAAATACTATGATAAAGTGTTATGTGATATCATGCCAATGGATTGTTGTCATATTTTATTGGGTAGACCTTGGAAATATGATAGACATGCTATACATGATGGAAGGTTGAATAGATATTCTATTTGGGTTGATGGTAAGAAGCAAATCTTGTTACCTTTAGTTGAAGAATCTGTTGATGAGTTATGCACATCTGTGAAAGTTTGTTTGATGGAAGGTAGGTAGTTTGTTAAGGATTTGAAAAGAGATGATATTTGTTATGCTTTCATTCCTAACAAACCAAGTAAGAATGCAGAATGTGATATACCTACAAAAGTTGAGAAATCTTTGACTGAATACAAAGAAATCATTTTAGATAATGTACCTGATGGTTTGCCACCAATTAGAGATATCAGTCATTGTATGGATTTGATTCCTGGAGCTAGTTTACCAAATAAGGCACCACATTGGTTAACACCAATCGAGAATGAAGAGCTTAACCGACAAGTTCATGAATTGTTGAACAAAGGTTTGATCCGAGAAAGTTTGAGTCCATGTGTAGTACCAACTGTCTTGGCACCTAAGAAGAATGGAGAATAGAGAATGTGCATTGATTCCAGAGCAATAAACAAGATCACAATGAAGTATAGGTTTCCTATACCGAGAATGGATGACATAATGGATTGCTTGACTGGAGCAAAATATTTTACCAAAATTGATTTGAAAAGTGGATATCATCAGATCGGAATCAGAGAAGGTGATGAATGGAAGACTGCTTTCAAGACAAAGGAAGGTTTGTATGAGTGGTTGGTTATGCCTTTTGGTTTAACTAATGCACCCAGTACATTTATGAGGCTGATGAATGAAGTTCTAAAGAAATTCTTGAATAAGTGTGTGATTGTATATTTGGATGACATTCTGATATTGTGTAAGACCAAGAAGAACATTTGATGCATATAAGATAAGTGTTGTAGAGATTAAAAGAAGAAAAGTTGCTGATAAATCTGAAGAAATGTTCCTTCATGAAAGAAGAGCTTGTGTATTTGGGATTTGTGATTTTAGCTGATGGTTTGAAGATGGATCCATAAAAGGTTGAAGCTATACTGAGTTGGCCTACACCTAAAAATGTCACTGAGGTAAGATCATTTCAGGGATATGCAAGTTTTTACAGAAAGTTTATCATAAATTTTAGTTCTATTTGTAATGTTATGACTGAAACAATGAGAGGAGACAAAAGAGAATTCAAATGGACACATGGAGCTGATAAGAGTTTTGAAGCTTTAAAGTTGAAAGTTGTTGAATTACCTATGTTGGCATTACCTGATTTCAATAAAGTATTTCAAGTTGAATGTGATGCAAGTGGAAGTGCAATTGGAGCTGTGTTGACTCAAGAAGGTAAACCTATTGCTTTCTTTAGTGAAAAGTTGAATGATGCAAAGAGAAAATATTTTTTCTATGATCAAGAGTTCTATGCTATTGTGCAAGCTATAAAGAAATGGAGGCACTACTTGATGCCAAATGAATTTGTGTTGTATACTGATCATAAGGCTTTACAATATTTGGGTAGTCAGAATAAGTTGAACTAGAGACATATGAAATGGGTTGAGTATTTGCAGAGCTTTGCATTTGTGATTAAGCATAAGAGTGGATTTTCTAACAGAGTTGCTGATGCATTGAGTAGAAGAAGATCTTTGTTGACTGAAATGAGAGTTGAAGTTATTGGTTTTGATGACATGAAGAATTTGTATGAACATGATCCCGATTTTTCAGAGCACTGGAGAGTGTGCAGAGCATCTAATTCAAATCAATCAAGTAAATATGAAGATTGTTTCATTCAAGAAGATATGTTGTTTAAAGGTATTCAGTTATGTATACCAAGAGGATCAATGAGAATTAATCTGATAAAGGAGAAACATAGTAGTGGATTGGATGGACACTTTGGCATTGATAAAACATTGAGTTTGTTGAAGGAGAGGTACTTTTGGCCTCAGTTGTATAAGGATGTTCATAAATTTGTGAAAAGTTGTGGAGTCTATCAAGTTTCAAAATGAGCAAGTCAGAATACTGGTTTGTATGCACCTATTACTATTCTTGAGAAACCTTGGAGTGATATAAGCATGGATTTTGTTCTTGGACTTCTGAGGACAGCAAGAGGTAATGATTCCATATTTTTTGTTGTGGATAGATTTTCTAAAATGACACATTTCATACCATGTAGGAAAACATCAGATGCAGTACACATGGCAGATATTTTCTTTAAGGAGATTGTTAGATTGCATGAATTACTAAGAAGTATCATCTCTGACAAACATAATAAGTTTGTAAGTTATTTTTGAAGAAAACTTTGGAAGAAGTTGGATACTGAGTTGAAATTTAGTTCTACATTCCACCCACAGACCGATGGACAAATAGAGGTTGTAAACTGAAGTTTGGGTAATTTTTTGAGATGTTTAGTTGGAGACACACCAAGCAATTGGGATTTGATGTTGGCACAAGCAGAGTTTGGATGCAACAGTTCAATAAATAGAAGTACGGGAAATACACCATTTGAGATTGTTCATGGTACACAACCTAGAGCTATGTCAGATTTAAGAGACATTGTTGGTGAAGAGAAAAGAAGTGCTGAAGCAGAGGAATTTGTAGAATTTATGAAGACATTGCATGAGGATGTAAAGCAGAAGCTAGAGAAAAGTAATCAGAAATACAAAGATGATGCAAATAGATCAAGAAGACATAAGACATTTGAAGTTGGTGATGTTGTGATGGTTCATTTGAAGAAAGGAAGATTTCCTATTGGAACATATGGGAAACTGAAGATGAGGAAATTTGGTCTTGTAAAATATTGAGAAGGTTTGACAGTGGAAATGCTTATTAAGTTGAATTACCTGATGACATGGATATATCACCTATTTTCAACATTTCAGACTTGTATGAATATCATGAACCTGGTGAAGAAGTAACAATACCAAGTGATTATCCTAAGAAGCAGATAGAGGAAGTTGAGAAGATCTTGAAACAGAGATTTGGCAGAAGCACAAGAGGAAAATAATACATGGAGTATCTGGTAAAGTGGAAAAACAGACCGATTGAGGACTCATCTTAAATTTCTCAATCTAAGTTGGATTCATTTCAAGTTGGACCTGATACATTATTTGGGGAATCATTTCTTTTCAACCCCAGGTGTCTGATGCAGGAGCATCTTGGGTCCTTAGCAATCTTGCTCAACCAAAAATATGTTTACTTTCATTTCTAGTTTGTTCTCTATCACTCATCTTTTGTTGCTCGACATGCTTGCCGAGTTGCTCGGTCATGTTGGTTTTCTTCTGTTGCTCGGTCATGTTGGTTTTCTTCTGTTGCTCGGTCCTATAGGATTTGAGACAGACAAATCCATAGTTCGCTAAGAACACTTGCATGCAAATGACCTATTGTTGTAAGGAAGCCAAAGAGACAAAAAGCAAAGCTTGGAAAATCTCAAGCGGTGTGAGAGAAATTGTATTCCAAGATAATGAACAAATAATAACACAAGTTCAACCTATAAGGTGAATGAAAACCTAAACAGGTAAAAAGCTAGGTTGTGCATAATAATTAATATAAATATTAATTATAATGCACCTAAAAGAAAACTTAAGTAAAATAAAGTAATAAACAAATTAATTAATTAAATCAAAGTGATCTAATTAATAAGTGTAGACATATAATTACTCTAACACCCCCCCTTAAGCGAAGCTCAGGAGGTAAGCTAACCTAGCACAACTATGAAAGTAGGAAAAAATGGGTCTCAACAACAAGGCCTGATCAAGTACCCAATACAAGAAAATCTCTGTAAATCAAAGATAAAGGAGAAAACCCAGTGGGAAAAATGCCTCTCCAAAAAGAGATAGAACAAACACACTGAAAAACATGAAGGAAGGAAGGCCTCAACAAGACCCCCCAAGGACAACTTCCATCACCCCAATCATAGAACACAATTGAAGATAGCACAGAGATGCAAAAGGTTTAGTGAAGATGTCAGCAACCTGTGCGTCAATGAGAATGTACTCCAAAGAGAGAACACCATCCTGAATCTACTGACGGATGAAACACATATGAAGCTCAATGTGTTTAGTGCACTAATACTCCACTGGGTTGTGGGAAATGCTCTAATAGGTCCTTCTTTGACCAAGTGCTCTGTTGCTCAGTCATGCTTTTCCAAGTTGGTTTATTTGGGAGTTGGAGCTGTTGGCCGACTTCTTCATTTAATTTTTGTGGCTAGATTTATTTGGGATCTATCTTTGGGATCTGTGTGGACCTAAATCTGGGTCTCACCTTTATATTTGAGCATCCACTTCCCTGTTGGACTCTTGTATATATTCTTTTGTATGTTCTTAGTTTAGTAGCAAGTCTTAGAGCAAGAAGGCAAATGTTAAGATATTGAAGATCTGAGATCTCTGTTTTAAGAAGATCAATTGTAATACACTATAATGTATATGGCTGTAACTAGGAAGGCCTTACAACCTAACATGTATTAAGTTTGATCAATTAATAATAAAAGATCTATGTGTTTCTCTCTCTCACCGTGTTGTTGTGTTAATTCTGCATTGTTTCTGCAAGCTGGACAGTTTTGGGTGTGCCCTAGGCCCCATCAGTCGTCCTACCCTTGCATCACGTGCCCAGTTGGCTGACAACTAAATTTTGTAGGTGAGGTGGCAGTGAGGTGGTGGTGACATGGTGAACATGTGGCAACTAGTTGCACATTTGCGATGGAGAAGGGAGATCGCATAAATGGCTCGGGAGTGAGCAACCAACCTCGTTGCGTAGTCGTAAAGGCTTCGTGGATGGCTTGCGAGTGAGCGACTGAGCTTGTCGTGTAGTCACTTTGGCTTGGCGAGGTGACTGGAAATGTGCATGAGTGCGTGATCAAGCTCAGCCGCGCAGTTGTGGAGTAGGCAAGCGGTCAGTCGCTCAGTCACGAAGGTGAAAATGGCTTGTCACGTAATCACCGATGATTTGCAGTTGAGCAGAATTATGCGCGATTGAGCGATCCTTGGCTTGTCGCACACTCACGCGAGTTTGCTGATACATGAAGGATGGCTCGTGAGTGAGCGGCTGGCTTGTCACGCAGTCACAAAAACTCGGCGAGAAGACCGAAAATGCTCACGAGTGAGTGACCGAGCTTGTCGCACACTCGCGGAGGTTGGACAGGGCTTGTTAGGAAGTGACATGTGGTGAATTTTGGTTGAATTTTGGGCAGAGTGTGCAAAAATGAATAAAATAATATCTATGCAATCAAATTAGACCTTTTCATAATTCAAACTATATTATGATTTGCAAATTTCAAAATCTCAACTGAATGTGCATGAGAAAGGAGAAGTTTGTTTTCATGGTTAAATGGCTAAATTTTATCAGAAATATGAAGTGTCATATACCGTTGGAAAGGTCCCGAGATGAGCATTTGGATTTTGCAATCCATTTGGGTGCAGATCAGATCAAATTTTGGCAGTTTAGGAAGAGAGCAGTTTCAAATTATTTTTTTTTTTGGGGGGGGGGAAAGGACAGGTGTGAGTGACTAAATTTGGTTTTCCAATTCCTCTATATCTCTATTCTTCTCAAATGTACAGAGAGGTTGAATTTGACACTGCTGGGCAATATTCTAGCTTTTGAGTCTTATTTTCTGAGTACTTTGTCTTAAAATGTACAGAATCAGATGATTTTTCAATAAAGAATAATGGAACCCCTGTGCATTATTTGTCGATGTTTTTGTATGTGTTATTTTAATTCTTGTGTGTTAATTTGTAAGGCACTTAAATACACTAGTTACAAGGTAGTTGTGAGCTTGTTTCTGAGTTTATTTCAAGGAGAGATTAATTCTTAGAGGCAAAATCTGAGGGTTTAAGATTTGCATACGAATTTGATGTCCGGGTATTGGATTGAGAAGAGTTATTTGTATGGTACTTCACTTGGTTTCTGTGTGTTTGGAGTTGGAGGGTTTTTTGGAGATGTGAATTCATTTGACTTTGTTGCCCAATAGATAAGACACCGGTCCTTTCTTGTCTTGCGATTTTCATCATCAATCCATTAAAGTAATTCACCTTTTACTTTTTGTTTAAGAGCATACATGTCATGTCTTGTGTTGCAAAATACAAGCTCTTTTGGTGATTATGTGAAGAAGTGAATCCATGGGTTAGCTTGCCTGAGCTTAGAGCTCGAAGAGAAGAAGGATTTAATCCTTATTGTAAGACTGACCATTTCCCTGGTTCTTAGAACACTTATGTAGGCGGGATCCTATATAAGATTGGTTGAGTCTTGGAATCCCAGTTGTACAAATCTAAGAAGTATCCACAGTTACATCTGCATAATGGGGTTTAGCTAGAGAGTCCTTATGTATGTAGAGATTGGTTATGTTTTAGGTGCACCCACCTGAGAGTGTGGAGCTCAAAGTAGAAGGAGGATCAAATCCTCATTAATTAGCCTTTTCTTGCCCCTTAGTTTGTAGGAAGAAGCATATTCATGTGAGTTTGACGAAGATCCCCAAGTCTGGTTCACATATTCTCTTTTAGAACTGAGGGATACAAGAAAAAATGCTAATAGTATGCTAACGAGATGACTTATGGATTCCATGAGAATTTGTGCTCTTGGAAAGTGCCAACTAAGCTATGTGTTATTGTTTATCCTTATGGTTTCCACTCGTTCATGTTTCCCCGAGTGTGTTTGTGCTTTTATCATCTTGTTGTTTTTCTCAGATCTATCCCCTTACATATTATTGTTTCATTGTTTACGTGAAGTTGGTTGCACCCACCCACGTGCACGTGAGTGTGCCTATGGAAGGATTTTGAGAGACCCAAACTCCTGTATATAGGTCAGTTGAGTATTTGACCATTGGGGGTTGAGTTGGGAAATTGCATTGCCTTATGGTACTTGTTGTATGGCGAGAAATGGTATGTATAGGTAGAAGTGTGGAGTGGCTTCTCACGGTTATCCCGACCTGGAAGTGGCTGACAAGGTAACGTGAAGATGTTTAGTAAAATGATAACCAAATAAGCACATGAGTAATAAAACTTAATATAATATAAGAGAGAACATGTACGGTAGTCGAGCATCCTATGCAAGTCAGTGCGAGGGTATGATGTTTGTACAATAGTCAGTCTCCTGCGTGAGTTGGTGCGAGGACACTGTATGAGGCCTCCCGAGGGAGTTGATTTACTATACCACATACCGTTTGGGCTAGTACGAGCCAATGATGACACTCCACTAGAGTCCCTACATAGTATCCTATAGTGTGTTCTGAGTAGTGACCTGAAATAAATCATTTGCATTCATGATCATATGTGTACATTGAGTCATACATTATTTTGTGTGTGTATAGCTTCTTATGTATGTGTATGTCTTATGTGACTGTGGTCTGGTCATTATATCCATGAGCATGACGTGGTGGGCCTACGGGTTCCACATGGTTGGGAAACGTTGCTAACCTATACCACTGTTGGGGATCAGAATACAGAGTACTGATTTATGTAGTTAGTTTATGCTCATGCATGTGTACTTGATGTGTACTCTTCTTCTTATGAATTTGATTGCAGTAGTATGATGTTAGGTGAACTAGTATTATTTTAGTCATGTTGCATTTATGATTTTGGTGCTAATGAGTGTCTACCTCCTCGATTTACATATTTCTGGTCCTCCCCGTTGTGGAGTTTACCTTCTCTTTATTGTTTTATTTTCCTATTTTCTTTCCAAAGGCCAAAAAGGCAACTTATCGTATGAGTAGCAGTAAGATGTCATACGACCCTCAGTCAGTTCTCGTATGGTATCTAGTATTGTCTCATACCAAATCTTGTTGCTTGTATTAGACTTAATCCTTTTGTCGTATTATTCATTATAGATTCTCGTATGGTACCTCATGTATACTTGTACAAATTATCTATCAGAGTTAATCGTATCATAGACAAAGGGCACTTTTTATCTCTATCGGAGGATGCAAATTGGAATTTCAGATACCCTTTTTTGAGATGCACCTTCCCAAGTTGGAATAGATCGAGTATCAATCATCCTTGGGGTAAAATTTATGCAATCCGTGTTAGACTATGTGTTTTAATTTGGTAAATGATTTTGTATGATTAACCATGGTAGGAATTGTACTTTGGGTTTAAAAAGCATCGATTGCATGTTAACATAGTAATATGGATGAACCTTGTATGTTACTCATGTATACAATAATTAAATCATGATTGTAGTATAGGCTTGGGAATCTTTGGTTGTCGTGTTTAGTCTTCCACTTACGATATGTTTATTGGTTAACTCTATCTTTAAAAAAAAAATTATGTTAGTACTTGTTTGATCCTTGTGTCCAAGGATTCCTGTGTCGGTCATTACATATGGTATCAGAGCCCATGTTCATACAATGGGATCTCTTAATATATGTTGCCCGCTTAGTTGATGTTGGTGGTGTGTAAGTGCATGTGAGTAGTGTTGCGAGTAGTGGTAGTTTGTTACTTGGATGCCTATGCTTGACATTCTTGAGTGTTCTGGAAGAACCAACGTAAGTAACATTTATGGGAGGAAGAGTACCTCCTAGATCTTGCGCCTTTCAAGGATGGATGATACCCATATGTGAGTACCTCTATTGAGTATGCTAGACCATAGTTTGGTGATTTTCTCAGTGTATGTGAGTGTTTAGTGACTCTTGTGTGGTCCATGTGTGTAGATGACATGGCAACTGTGGTTGTGTTACCCTTTTTCTAACATGATAGTTGTATGCATATGTTGATTCTTGGATGCTTAGTAGTTGTGAGTGGCTTATGTTCGTGTGTGATGCTACTTGGTCAAGGTGATTGATTGGCGTCCATTAAAGGCCATGAGTGTCTCTTATTCGACTCCCTATGGGGTGTGGTGTACTTTATTCTATGGTTGTTGTGTTGTTTTAAGAGTAAATAAAATGAGTTATGTTCCATTTATGATGACATATTAATTGTTGCATTGAAATGCATTCCGCTTGAAGAGTGATAGTTGTGCACCATTGAATTCATTAAAAAAACATTTATTAGTAATGAAAGGTGAAATTAATATTATATGATAGATTAATTGGGTTAATGAATTACGTCCCCAAACTGCATAATTGCTTGAATTTCTTGGGAAATTAGTTAGTTATTGTAGTGAAGTATTACATAGGAATTTCTCCATTCCATGGTATCTTATATTTTATGCATTGTGTTCCTTGTATCATTATAGCCACCTTGTTTATAGTGCATTGAGACCATAGTGGTTGTTGAGACTAATGGTCCCTTGTGTTGTGTTTGACTGTGACTATAGAATTCTGTGCCTCTTAGTGTTCCATTATTTCAACCAGTTATGGTGACCCTTGATGCTAGTTATGCATACCCCTAAAGTGGGAAGAACCTACATAGTTGTTGGCCAATCGTTCCATGTTCCATCATTATTATTGACCCTGGTGCGAGCATGTTGAGCACCCTTGTGAAAGATTGAATGGTCGTGTTGTGGCCTCATGTTTCTGTCACCCATGGTTGTGATTACCCTCATGAGTGTAGTTCTCCTGGTGATTGTTCTTCATGTTTTTCATCTATGTTTGAGGATGTGCTTAAACCCTCCTTTTGATTGTAATCTTGCATGGAGAAAATTATTGCATTACATGGGAAAGTAAAGGAAATTGTATTGTGAAAGAATATTGATGCATTTGTTAAAACCATAGTGATGCATATGAATGATATCTTAGATTATCCACTATTTGGTGTGTGTGGGTATGTTCTCTAATGCAACTGAGATGTTGAGTTCCTCAGTACCGTGTGACAGTTACTTCCTTCTATATGACTAATTATGGTCATAATGTTCGTAAATGTGCTTCTTGACTGGTGATTCATTTTGTTTCTTGGTGGATTATTCCACGTGTTGTGTGGTGAGCATTGAATTTTTGGTATTATTTTTCTTAGATTAGTCATAAAATTTATTGATCTATTTAATTGTGCCATTTGCCATATTTGATTTATTGTTGAAGTTGGCACATTTTTGGAACTTATTGTTGGAATTGATGATTCCCCCATTTGGGTTTTTCCTTTTCAGTTCTTGGTGACTACTCTGAATGTTTGGTATTGTTGTCCAGTCTTGTGTTTTGTGACTTTATCATGTTCAATGTGGACCTCTGATAGTATGTGCAAGGGAGAACATTGCAGAGAACATACTATTTTGTGTTGTTGACTAATTGTAAAGATGACAGTTAGAATGTCTTTTAGTTGAATTATGAGAAAATCTTGTTTTGCTTATGAAAGGAAATATGAGTTGTAAAATGGTATTTTTGAATGTTATCTTTATGTGATTTAAAAGATACAGTGTATTGCAAATCCTCTTATGTATGGATGTTAATAGTTGCATTGTGCAAACTAACTGGTAGATGTTTACCATAATTGTGGGATTAGAAATTGCATTATCATCATGTAAATTGTTGAGAATGAGTGGTTGATATTTTGGCTTACCTCCACTGGTGCTCTAGTTAGAACCTTGATATATGACAACTTCTGTTATTAAGGCACGTTTCATGTGGTCATGGTTGAGCTTGAATGCTTGCATTGGTTTTTAGTGTGTATGATTAGTGAGATTCTTGTTTGTTCCCACGCCTGTGTTTTGAGATCTTGAGTGTGTTCCCTCTTAGCATTGTTATTTCGGATGGTTGGGTGCAACTTGGTCCACCTATGAGGTAATCTTGGTTGCAGGTCTTGAGACCATACCTTGCCCTTGTGCTTGCATTAGTTAGAATGGATGTTGAGGAGCTTGATGCACCTTATTTTGTTGGTTGTGTTGGTGAGTGTTCTTTGGGTAGCTTGGGTTGTGGATTTCCCCGACTCTTCTTGGCGAGACTCCATGTTGGAAGTCAGGTTGCCAGAGGATTGCTGGTGGTTTGGTAGTCCTAGCTTTAGGCTAGAAGGACACCGTAGTTGTGGGCCTATCTTACAATCCTGAGCTTGGTTATGTATTTGACTGTAAGATGATGTTCACCTTTTTGTATTCGTTTCCACTTTGTTGAAGTAAAACTGTGATCTTGTTGGGTTAAGTGACTCTAGTATCTAGCTATAGTTGAGCTCTTGGCATTGGAGAAACTACATTGTTTTGTGCTTGGTGTTTAGTTGGACCTTTAGTATCCCTTCGAGTGGAAAGAGTGCAGAATGGAACCTTTGTTCTATGAGTGCTCTTGGTTGTGAGAGGCAACCTTGTACATTTGTATCTCTCAGTACCCCTGAGTTAGATGTAGTACTCATTAGAAGAGTGCAATTTTGGCAAAGAATCTTCACATTTTAAGATTCTTGGGTGATTTAGTGAGATTCTGGTTGGATTTAAGGATGCTCTAGATGGGCGTAATGGTGTTTTTTTAGCATTTTGGATGATTTTTCCCATAATACTGAGTTGATGACTTAGAAGTTCTTGGTTCTTCAATCTTGGAGTGATCATAGAGGGCATTTTTTGTTGTTATATGCCTCATGATGAGGTAGAGTGGATTGTGTTATGCCTCTTTTGGCAGAGATTATGGCAAGATGTGTCTTTCCTAACACGTATTGAGTTCTTATTAAATGGACTTTGAGAGAATGTTGATGGTCTTTGGTGTGTGGATCCTTTCAGCAGTTGTTGGGCTGGCTTGTAAGCAATTGGTTTGATTTTTCCATACTTGTGGAGTAGTTGTATGTCTATTCTTATATTTCAGATTGGTTTTCAATCTCGCACTTAGTGTGCTCTTTTTGGTTTGACTTGTAGCCTTCCAGGAGTAAGCCTAGTCTTTGGGGGGGATGATGTAGTGCCTCTCCCATTCGCATTTTGTATGACGTCATGGTGGATGAGGCCTTTGTGTTTTATATGTTGTATTTCATGATCACATTGGACCTGTGAGAGGTTGTACCTTCGGCGTGATCTTATCTATGCTATTGCATCAACAATTCATTTACGTCCTTATGTTGGTTGTATAACTATTGGTGATGTTAAGTCTTCTGAGACTTTTATTCTGAGTTTTGAGGATTCATTATTTTTAAGTGATTATTCCTTTGTGGTGGTATTATGTTGGAATTATGAGATGCACTTAGTTCAATTTATTCTTGTGCTCAATCTGAGATTACCGCGGTGGTTATGATTGTTATATGCCTATTTAGCTTGTGATGTGATTTGATGGTTCACTAAGGTACGTGCCAGTGGTTTCCTAATTGTGATCACTTACCTTGTTGAGATACTATCTATATTGGGAATTATTAGATTGTACCATGATGTTGTTATTCCATGATTATCTGTGTGATTTGATCTGGTGGTTGCACTAAGTGATGTAGCTGATTATCATACCTTATTTTTGTTACCTATATCATTGCTAATTTTAAATGTTAGATTATACTGTTAATAATATTTTGATCATATCTGCATGATGATGCTAGTGATGTGACATGATGCTTTATGATGATGCCTAGTTATTTTGTATCCGAATTTGAACTGAGGATTATATTTATATATGATGGATGTTATTGGACTCTTTATTATGGTACTTTTATGTTGCAGATATCTGTCTTTTACCTTCAGTAGATATATGCTCAGATGACTGTAAATGATTATTTAAATGCTATATCATGTGATTATATATTGTTATGATGTATTTCACTACTGCTATGCATTTTGTCTTTTTGTGCTAGTACTAAGTGAGACGGAGTCGTAGTCACTTGCGAGATCTACGCGATGTTTTGTTCTCCTTCAACATGACTACGTGTTTGTTTGTGCTTCAACTACTTATATGTTGAGCATCTACACTTGATGTTTTCTTGTTTACTGAACAAGTACCAGGTACATTCACCTTGAGTTACAAGATTTGAGTGTTTAGCGCCGTATACCAGGTACAAATGTGATATGGAGACCATACTATCGTATGACAGAGTGGCCAGATACACGACATCAGATGAGAAACTCACAGTAGCGCAAGCTGCTAGAGGGTCATCCCAGTCACATAGTAATGTTGTATTACTATGACAGAGTAATGAGATAGTTTGGTCTTGTATAGGGGTCCCTAGAGTAGTACCTCGGTACGCACATCCGACGAGATACTATTAGAGACCTGACGCTATACGCCGACAATCAATAGAAGATATCATAGACAGTGATACATATGAGAGAGAGGATATAGAGGTAGCCCTTAATGCAACCCCAACAGGAATTAGTAGGGATTACATCAAATACTAGAGTCTTGAAGGGACCCATCCCATCTTCCCTGATGACTATCCCATAGGTGATCTAGGCCTTTCAGATAGGACACACCAAGATAGCAACATACCAGAGGAGAAGGAGGAGGATCACAGAGATGAGGAGGATCCCACCTCCGAGGGAGATCCCATGGAGGAGGATAGAGCAGAGGAGAGAGTAGAGATGATGTCCCCGATAAGTGGTATGGGTTTGGATGAGTATATTGTTCAAGCAACACCACTGAGATCATGACGACCTCCACACGCCCATACAAAGACACCACCTATGACACCTAGATAGAGTGAGCATGGAGAGAGTATTCACTCCATTCCCCCACCATCTAGACCCTTCAGTGATACCCAAGAGGGAGATCCAGGTATAAGACATGTATTTTATTGAAATATTTAACTTAATTTTTGAAGAAAAAATACCAACAGATAAATGTATTTTAATTCTGTAGGCAGCATAGAGGAGTGGAGGATCTTTGTATCCGAGGTCCTAAAGGATACATGCCTATCCTACCAACTACTATCCAGTGAGAAAGAGTTCCCTATTGCTCACAGAGATCCCGACAGGCATGATGACATCTTTTCTTGTGTCCAGCGAGAGCTGAGGTTATGTAGAGAGAGAGAGGGAGAGAGGAGAGGATGATGGTTGACCTACGAAGATCACAAGAGCGTGTTTATGATCTCATCATGTCGAGGAGCCACTCACGGACTACCATACAGAGATCTACATCTTCACATCATAGATCAGAGAGATCTGGGAGCCACCAACCATCAGAGCGTAGAGATAAAGAGAGTGATAGATAGGGCATTGTGCCACATATGTATTGAAATTAAAGAACAAAATTATATATATGTATGAGAAACTCTCTTTGCTAGTTATTTATGTGTTTGATTACTATATTTTCATCAATAACATAAAACTTAACAAAAAGAAAGAATGTATATAAATGTATTCAAATGTAATCCACTAAAATCACATAGCTTATAAAACAAACATAACTATTTCATAAGGAATACACAAATAAACAAGGTAGGAATGATGTACTAAGGATAACAGTGTTTTAGATGCATAATATTGATAGGTTCCTTAAGAGGCACACCATCCATATCAACAATTTTGTAAGCACCTGAACTAAAGTCTTCAATTATAACAAAAGGTCCAAGCCAATTAGGGCTAAACTTTCCTTCTTCACCAGGTAAAGCATTCACATTTATTTGATTCTTATATCGCACTAAATCACCCATTGAAAATGATCCGTCAATTACCTTATCATTATACTGCTTCTGAAGTTATTTATGATAAGCTTTTATATGTTCCAAAGCATTTATTCGTTGTTTATCCAACATTTCTAATTCTTGTAATCATTGTTCTCGAAATGTATCTTTGTCAATTATCCCATAAAATGAAACACGTAAAGAAGGTATTTCCAATTCCAAAGGCATAATAGCATCAATATCGTAGACAAGATTATAAGAAGTACCCGTGGCAGTACGAACACTAGTCCTATAAGCCCATAAAGCATAGGTAAGTTGGGTATGCCAATCTTTCACATGCTTATTAACTGTTTTCTTCAGAATTTGTTCAATGACCTTATTTAATGCTTCAGCTTGACCATTGGATTGAGGATAATAAGGAGTTGAAAATCTATGTTGAATTTGATATTTCTCCTAGAATTTTGTGACTTCTTTATTCTAGAAAAAGGTACCATTATCCAAAAATATCGTTGAAGGAATACCAAATCGTGTTATAATATTGTTAAGAATGAAATCACAAATAAAATTTGCAGTAGTTGAACGAAGAGGGACAACTTCCACCCACTTCGTAAAGTAATCTGTAGCTATTAGGATGTACGTATGTCCTTGAGAAGAAGGCAGTGAGATTTTTCCAATAAGATCAAAACCCCAAATACTAAAAGGCCAAGGGGCCACTTGATTACGAAGCTCGCGATCAGGAGCATGAATCAAATTACCACGTTGTTGACATTGAGGACACTTCTTAACAAACATGAAAGAATATTGTTCCATTGTTTTCCAATAATATCCCATTCTAAGAAGTTTATTGAGTAAAGATTTTCCACCAAAATGTCCCCCACAAGAACCAGAATGAGCTTCTACCAAAGCTATCAGAATTTCAGTTCTACCAAGACATCTTAACAACAAACCATCATAAGAGAATTTGTAAAGTGTATCTCCTAAAATGACATAACATGTTGCAAGCTTCCTAATACGATTACGCATGTTCCTTTTTGCCGATTCAGGAAAAGTACCATCTTTCAAAAAATGAAAGATATGAGAATACCATTCATCCAAATGCAAATTGAAACAATCAGAGGTAACCTTATTGGAAATTGCAGAGTTTTTAAGAGTATGTATAGTAAATTGAAAGTCTTCAACATTATTCTCAAGACAAACCAAAGAAGCTGCGCTTGCCATGATGTCCGCGTATTGATTATCTTTCGTAGGTAGTGGCAACAAGAGATAGTGACCTTGACCTTTTATGCTGAGTCAATGTCATCCCTGTATGGGCGACTTATCTGTAATATTGTCATTATTATTAACCCCCTGGTTATTGTGGTAAATCCAGATTCATAATGCATTGTGTGATTTGACCAGTGAGCGTGTCTGTGTATTTAGGGTTCCACAGTTGTTGCGGAAATTATTAAATTTAAATGTTGATTTAATTATATTTTGGGGAAATTTAATGTTTTGATTTATTTTATTTATTTACCGACTAATTTGCCATAGTTGAATTCCAAATGCCTGGAATTGTTTTAATTAATTTGGGAAATGGCCAATTAGTTTATTAAGTGACTTAATATTCTAATTTATAAGCCAATTTGTTAAAAGTGCTTATATGAGGCAAAAAGTGAGTTTTTAGACTTCACTTCTCATTATATGATTTTGAGAATTTGAGTTTTACTCCAAAACCCTCTTTAGAGATTTTAGTGTTTTGCTCATTGTGGGAGATTGGCTCGTTGGATTCGTAGCATGGATCTCCATCTTCTCCTAGATTTTTAGCCCGTTTAAAGTCTCCTCCATTTTCTTCTCTTCATTCCGATTTTGAGCATTTTGAGTGAGGTTGGGCTTTCTCATTTTTATTGTTTTACTCTATTTTGTTGAGTTCTTTTGATTGTTAAATCTTAGCGGTTTGATAAATAGTGTCCCCCCCCATTTTTATGTCTTTCCACGACTCGGTTGGGCAGGCATGATTATTTATGTGATTCCATGTTTTGGAAATTAAAGTTTTTACCTAGTTATGTTGTCGGATTTCATATGTGTGCCCAGAACTTGAATTTTATTTGATTTTTGGAAGTGTGGACATATTTAAGAAGTGGGTTTTTGATTTTGTGGAATTCTAGATTGTTTGAATTTTGGGTATTTTTGGTGTTGCCTCGTTTTGTGTGCCACCCAGTATTTATCTGTCACATTGTTGGCTTGATTTGAATTATGTTTTTAGTATCCCCTTCTACAAGGAGTAGGATCGTGCAGTCAGAATGGATAGATGACATTCCAAGTATTTTATATTACGATCCGAAAAGTGCTCCCTCAAGTTAAATTTGTGGATTTTGCCAGAATTGCTAGAATTTGAGTAATTGGTTTCTTTTGGGTAGTGTGTGCCATCCTTGTATGCTAATGAGATGGCTTATGGATTCCATGAGAATCCATGCTCTTGGAAAGTGGTCAACTGAGCTATGTGTTATTTTTTATCCTTATGGTTTCCACTTGGTCATGTTTCCCTGAGTGTGTTTGTGCTTTTATCATCTTGTTGCTTTTTACAGATCTAGCCCCTTGCATATTGTTATTTCATTATTTACGTGAAGTTGGTTGCGCCAACCCACGTGCACGTGAGCGTTCCTATGGAAGGATGTTGCGAGATCCAAACACTTGGATATAAGCTAGTTGAGTATTTGATCATTGGGGGTTGGGTTGGGAAATTGCATTGCCTTGTGGCGCTCGTTGTATGGCAAGAAAGGGTATGTATGGGTAGACATGTGGAGTAGTTTATCATGGTTATCCCAGTCGGGAAGTGGCTAACAAGGTAACATGAAGAGGTTTAATAAAGTGATAACCAAATAAACATGTTGGTAATAAAACTCAATGTAAGATAAGAGAACACTTGTCTGGTAGTTGAGCATCCTGCGCGAGCGGTGTGAGGGTGTGGTGTATGTACGGTAACCAGTATCCTGCGTGAGCTGGTGAGAGGACATGGTATGAGGCCTCCTGAGGGAGTTGAGTTACCACACCACATATTTCTTGGGCTAGTACGAGCAAAGTGATGAGACTCTACTAAATTCCCTAAATAGTATCCTATAGTGTATTTTGAGTAGTGACCTAGAATACATCATTTGAATTCATGATCATATGTGTACCTTGATTCATGCATTGGTTGGTTTGTGTAGTCTCTTGCATGTCTGTCTTATGTGACTATAGTGGGTCATTATCTCCATGAGCACGACAGGGTGGCCCTACTAGTTCCATGTGGTTGGGAGGCATTTCTAACCTATACCACTACTGGGGATCGAAGTGTAGAGACGGTCTCCCTCCAACTATAGGATTGGAGCTTGTTTCTTATTTTCTTTTTTAGGTTACTATCATTGATTTATGTAGTTACTTTATGCTGATGTATATGTACATGATGTGTACTCTTCTTATTATGAATTTGATTGCAGTAGTATGATGTTAGGTGAACTAGAAATCTTTTAGTCATGTTGTATTTATGATTTTGGTGCTATCGAGTATCTACCTCCTCGATTTGCACATTTCTGGTGCTCCTTAATGTGGAGTTTACCTTCTCTTTATTGTTTTTTTTCCTATTTTCTTTCCTAAGGCTGGAAAGGTAGCTTCTCATACGAGTGGTAGTAAGATGTCGTACGACCCTCAATCAGTTCTCGTATGGTATCCAGTATTGTCTCTTACGAGATCCTGTTGCTGATACCAAAATGGCCTGACTATGGTGCTAGGCACCATAGTTTGAGAGGTTTATGACACTAGGTGTCATAGTCCTATTATCTTGGACTAGAATAAAGGTTAGTGAGTAGAGGATTGCACTGAGCTTCTAGAAATAGCCACGAAATTGAGCACTATTAGTCTTTAATTAGGGGCACGAGGGACAACCATCAAAGTGATCCCAAAATGAGGGTGAAAGTTTAGAGGGAAAAATTTATGAACCTACAAGAGTAGACCGAGGGCATATTCCAAGACTTTGAACACAATTTTCTCACCATTCTAGCACTTTTAGGATAAATTTTTAAGGGAAAGATCACCCAACCATCCCGATTTGAGATCTGAAGCCTCAACTAATGAAGACATCTACAGGACTAAGGTGCCTAGCTCATTGGTCTGATAGTTTTAGCTCCAAATTTTAGTGATGGATTCTTCTCTATCTTCTGATTCCAAATTTGTACTTCTACCTTTGTTTCTAGAATTATGTATTTGTCTTTTTATGCTGAATATTGTCTACTTTACATCATTTTACTTAAACACTACTATAATCATATCTAGTCATTTCAAATAAAAATGAATAAATGATCATACATGACACCCAATTCTTCTTTAGGACTAATGTTAGATCTTTTTGGCTATTTCCTCTAATTCTACTCCTGAGTTCATTTTATTACTTATTCCTCACCGATTGCTAAGGACTGATGATATCTAAGAAAAACCCTGGGAATGTTGTTGGATCACAAGGGTTAAGTTCTCCTTGGTCAACACCATGGAATGACTGAATTTGTGACCTTGGAAAATGTTGGCAAAATACAATAAAGTATGCTCCCATTGAAGTGTTCCTATAGTGAATGCTCCTTGTATGCTATAGGAATTCAAATGATTATCAGATATAGATTAGAAGATAAATGAATATGCATTCAATGCCTTTAAATATCATTATATAACAATAAATCATGTGAAATATGTA
>MU228157.1:2434392-2453989 GCA_018584345.1 Thuja plicata | reverse complement strand
CCAAAATAATAACCAGTCTTAAACCCATACCCAATTATTAAAATAGAATATAATCGAAACCAAGAGAACTCCCCAACAAAAAGACACTAACCTCAAAAACCTTGCAAATGAGGCAAATTACATAGGCCTCATTGACCTAAATTCAAACGTATATTCACTTTTTTAGACATTACCTTGAGAAGGAACCTCTCACCTCCTTTAAATTATCCACCTCGCAATAGATTGGAAGATCCACAACAATAACCAACATGTAAAACTACCTTGTAACATTCAACCACATTTTACTTTGCCTATTATAGACACATTTGTCAACACTTAGTGTTAGGGTTTAGGCATATATGAGAAATAAATAATATAAAGATAATGCAAAAATTAAGAGAAGATAAAAATACAGTAACACAAAGATTTACCATGGTTCACCCAATATGGGCTACATCTACCAGATAAATAGGTCCACTTATTTTATTATCCAACAAATATCAAATTACATTCTAATCTTTCACATTATACCACCATATATTTATAGGCCTTTTAGGCAATTTACTAATGCCGATTAACCAATAAAACCTAAAAAGCTTGACAAGTTAACCTAGGTAAATTCTTGACGAGTTAACCAAGCTTGACGAGTCAACCAAGCTTAACGAGTTAACCTAGGGAAATGCTTGATGAGTTAACAATTTTTTTTTAATGAGTTAACCCATTTTTTTTACGAATCGCAAAGAGTGTAAAATATAGCATGATCAGTCGCTACATACCAACAATCTCCCACTTGGAGACTGATCATGGTCAAAACTAAACAATCTCCCACTTGGAGACTAATATTGTAGCAACACCACTGCGCTTGAATCTCCCACTGGATTGATGCACCTAGACTGGACTATTTCTTATTTCTACTATGATCAAGCTCGAAGACCATCTGAAACCGAAAAAGAAGTCAGTTTCTCTTGATTTACTACCTTGGTCAACCTATCTATAGGTTTCTTGCTAGTGTGTATCTTCTCCAATTTCAACTGTCCATCCTATAAAACTGAGCGTATGAAATGGTACCAAAGCTGTATGTGTTTGGTCTTAGAGTGAAGGGTTGAGTTCTTTGCAAGGTGAATCATACTCTAAATATCATTATATAACCTTTTATGCTCTTATGTCTTGCCCAATTCCTCCATAAATATTTGCAACCAAATCATATCCTTAATAACCTCTATAGCAACAACATATTCTGCTTCTATTGTTGAGAGTGCTACAACCTTTTGCAATCGATCCGACTGACCGTTGTGCCACCTATAGTAAAAACATACCTTGTAGTGCTCCTCCCGCTTTCAATATCTCTAGATAAATCAGAATCAACATAGACTTGTAAAGTGGAGTGGGAGCCTCCAAAATATAAATACTGAGCTGTTGCACCTCTCAAATACCTAAGAATCCATTTTATTTCATATCAATGCTCTTTTCTAGGATTGTTTGTATACCTGCTATCAACTCCGACTACATGTACAATATCCGGCCTTGTACACACCATGACATACATCAAGCTACCAACTACTGAAGAGTATGGAACCTTATACATGTAATCCATCTCCTCCTATATCTTGGGGCTTATTTCTTTGGACAATTTAATATGACTAGGCAAAGGTGTACTGACTGGTTTTGCATCTCGCATCTAAAATATGTTCAACATCTTTTCGATGTAATCACTCTGAGGCAATGTTAATGTGTGATTTTTCCTCCTATCCCTAGTTGTTCTCATACCAAGGATTTGTTTTTCTACCCCCAAATCCTTCATAGCGAATGACTGTGTTAATTTCTGTTTAAGGTCATTTATATGTTGCATATTAGACTGGACAACATGCAACTTGACAATATATAATAATAGGATAATATAACTACCATTATCTAATCTCTTAAAATAAATACAATGATCAAAATGACATCTGTTGTAACCTTGTTTAGCCATTAAACTATCAAATTTCAAATACCATTGCCAAGGTGCTTCCTTCAGCCCATACAAGCTCTTCTTCAACCTGCACACTAAATCCTCCTTATCTTTGACCTCATATCCTTGTGGTTGATATATATAAATATCTCCTCCAAATCTCCCTGGAGAAAAGTTGTCTTGACATTTAATTGTTCCAAATGCAAACATTTTGTGGCCACAAGACTTAGAATAGTTTGAATTGAAGTTATTTTAACAACAAGAGAAAATATCTCATCAAAATCAATACCTTTTTTCTATGCAAAAACTTTGACCACAAGTCTAGCCTTGTATCTTTTCTTGCCTCCACGTTCTTCCTTTAACCTGAAAACCCATTTGTTAGACAATGCACTTTTACATTCAGGCAATTCAACTAATTTTCAAGTTTGATTTTGTTTCAAGGAATCCATCTCCTCTTTCATTCCTTCCTCCCACTTTTTCCTTGTTTCAACCTTCATTGCTTTTGCATAACTTTCTGGTTCACCATAATCAATCAATAAAGCATAATATAATGAAGGCAAAAATCATTTAGGAGGTCTACTTATGCTAGAAGATCCTCTTACTGGAGTGTGAGGAACCTATTGTGCTTCTGGTTGTTCAATATTTTATGGCACTATTGGTGCTTCATTTTCTGGGATTTCATCAAGCATCATGTGTCCTGTGTGTTCCTCTTCTTGCTTCTTGCCTTGTATCTGATCCTTGTACATGATTTTTTCATCGAATACGACATCTCTACTCCTAAAGATTTTGTGATTCTCAAAATCCCACAAACGATAACCAAAATCATTAACTCCATATCCAATTAAAGTACACTTCTTAGATTTTTCCTCAAGCTTTGATCAATTTTCTATATCAATATGGACAATGCTTTCCAACCAAAAGTTTTTGGAAATGAGTAGTTTACCTTTTTTCATGTCCATGCCTCCTCTGGAATACCACCATCCAAGGAACTCGAAGGACCTTTGTTTATCAAGTAAACAAAAGTATCTACAACATCTTCCCAAAACTTCAAAGACAATCCTACGTGCAATCTCACGCTCCTTGCATTCTCCATGAAAGTTCTGTTCATCCTTTCAAACACACCATTTTCTTGTGGGGTTTTAGGAATTGTCTTTTGTCTACGAATCCCATGATATGAATAATAACTATAAAACTCTCTACTACAACACTAACCTCCATTTATCTGATCTGAGACACTTCAACTTATTTCTCTTCTCATTCTCAACCAAAGCTTTCAATTTCCTAAAGAATTCAAATACATCAATTTTTTTTGGAATAAAATAAACCCAAGTTTTCCTAGTTGCATCATCAATAAAAGTAACATAATAATAAGACCCACCAAGAGATGGTACCTGGGCTGGTCCCCATACATTAGAATGCACAAGCTCTAACTTTTCACTTTTCTTTTCCTTCCCAACTCTAAGAAATCTGACCCTCTTTTGTTTTCCATAAACACAGTTTTCACAAAAATCCAAATCAGCTTGTTACAAACTTGACAATAAATTATTTGAATGGAGAAGCTTCATTCCCTTCTCACTCATGTGCCCAAGTCAACTGTGCCATAGATTTGTATCCATTCTTATGGAAGCTAGGGAAATAGAATAATCAGTAATACCTGTACATAAATACAGTGTACCTACCTTTGCCCCTTTTGCTATTACTTGTGAACATTTAGCAACCTTCCATGAATCGTCAGTGAATATGACTATGCAACCATCACTTCCCATTTGTCTTGCTGATATTAAATATTAAATTTCTTTTCAAATGAGGAACACGTGTCACCTCTTTTAGCAACCATTGATTACCATTTGGTAATTTTATCTGCATGTTTCCTTGTCCAACAATTTTGCATGGTGCATCATCACCTAAATAAACCTATCTAGAATCACCTTGAACATAGTCTAGAAAATATTTTCTATGAGGCATGACATGAAAAGAAGCCTCTGAATCTAATACCCAACAATCAATAATATTATCCAAAGAAAGAATCAAAACATCTTGTAACACATCACCTGTTACATTTGCTTCCTTGTTATTTTCTTGTTGTCCATCTCCTTGTTTTCCCTTTCAAGACCAACAATTTTTCTTCAGATGTCCTTTCTTTCCACAATGCCAACACTCCACATTTACCCTAGATTTGGATCCGCCCTTCCTAGATTTCCCAAGATTACCTAGGCTCTTTCCTCTTTCTCTTTGTCATTCCCTATTCTCAACAGTCAAAGCATTGCCTGATATCTCACCTATGCTTTTCTGTCGCATTTCCTCACTAATGATAAAACCAACAACATCACTTTAAAGTGTTTGAACCAGAGATAGATTTACTTACAACCATGACCAATCCATTACAACTTTTAGACAATGAGCATAAAATCAACAAAGCCCTAACCTCATCATCAAAATTTACATTTATAGAACTTAGCTAACTAGTAACTGTGTTAAACTCACTTAAATGATCAGTAACAGACCCACCTTATGACATCTTCATATTAAATAAATGTTTCATAAGAAATACCTTATTTGAGGCCGAGGGTTTCTCATATAGTTTGTCTAATGCCTTCATTAGACCTTCCGTTGTTATTTCTTTTGCTATATGGAAAATCACCCATGATGCCAGTCACAACCGTATTGCTCCTAGCGTCTTCCTATCAAGAATCTCCCATTGTTCATCTGACATAGTCGGCGCCTTGTTTGCTTTTCCACCCAACAGTAGGTAAAGATCCTTCTGATATAGATAATCTTCCATCTGCGTCTTCCATAGCTGGTAATTTTGGCCGTTGAACTTATCAACCTTAAGCCTGCTTTCCTTTGCCATTGCTCCCACTCGAATATGATAATTCCTGCCAAATCACTCAAGTATACACCGCTCTGATACCAGTTGTGAGAGTTTAGGCAGATATGGGAAATAAACAATATTAAGATAAGGCAAAAATTAAGAGAAGACAAAAATACAGTAACACAAAGATTTAACATGGTTCACCCAATATGGGCTACATCCACCAGAGAAACAATCATCCACTTATTTTATTATCCAACAAAGAGCAAATTACAGTCTAATCTTTCACATTACACCACCACATATTTATAGGCCTTTTGGTAGTTTACCAATGTTGGTTAACCAGTAAACCCTAAAAAGCTTGACAAGTTAACCTAGGGAAATACTTGACGAGTTAACCAAGCTTGATGAGTTAACCTAGGAAAATGCTTGACGAGTTAACCAAAAACGCTTGACGAGTTAACCCTTTTTTTTTTTTTTGTGGATTGCAAAGAGTGTATAGTATAGCATGATCAATCACCACATACCAACACTTAGTTGCATGAAAATGATTTGAGATACTATTGAAACAAACATTCGCCTAATAGACCACTTCGTCAATATCATAATGAAGCAAATACAAGCTATCCACACTAAAAAAACATGGAGAGATAACTAAGTGTTTGAGCAACATCAACCATAGATTTCTACCCATGAGAATACCCAAGGTCAAACAATAAATTTGATTTAGCCTCTTATATACAAACACATGAAGCTCCGTCCATATCCTTGGTGAGTTCTCAAATCCTCTTAACCTACTAGTGCAACACAATGTTTTTAATTTCTCTCTTCAAAAAACACATGAAATTGACCACCATCTCATCTTTTAAAAACCTTGTATTTCTTTGGCATTTGTTTCACTCCCAACACCCTACCTAGACTATTTCATTGCACCATAGTGTTGCACTGTCCCACACCTATCACCACCTCCCTATGCCATAGAAACAAGTAAAATGACCACTTTCTTAAATGCACACAATTTTAAATCATAAATAAGACAATAACCCATGACACCAACTTAAAATGGGTGAAAACATAAATGTTAATAATAACTTATCTTATCACTATTCTTACTACTCAAATATAATAAAGAACATTAAGAACATCTTAAACCTCCAATCAATTATTAGATTAGAATATATAGATAACATATGTTTACATATATAATCAAAGACAAACCTATTTCACACAAAACCATTTAGCAACATTCAGTTATATTAAGAATCTCTTCAAATGCTTTCCAAATCAAATGGTATATAACGCTAATAATTAACCTCTTTTATTTATTCATTTCCTATATTATTATAACCATGGTACACCCCAAAAGAGATGGCCTTGACTATAAAACCACCTTCCCTTCCCTTTCCTTTCATTTTTCTATTCTCATTTGAATTGGCTTTAGCTCAGTGTGTTAAATCCCCTGCCAAAATGTCACTTTGGCCCCAACCACATTCGACTTCCATTCATTTGCCAAATATTTGAGTGCCAGAAGGGGTTTTAGGTGTTCGGGAGTGTTGCTTGTTGCATAAGCAGTTGGCTGGAAAACAGAAAAGAGAAAAAGAGAGTTCCTTTTGATTCCCCAAAAGGCCTTTTTTGAAGGGAGCACGGCATTTACGCTTGACAACAGGGGCATCAAATGAATTGAACCACAAGTAGCTGTTTGAAAGTGGGAAGGAAGAGGAGAAGTCTGGGCGAATGGGGGATATCACAAGTGTAGCGCAAGCGGTGATTGCAGCCTTGGACTGGAACTCCCCTGCTGAAACCAGGCGTTCTGCTTCCGCTGCTCTCGATTCCGTATGTACCTTCTCGTACCCTACCCTGAACCTCCAAGAATGTAGCCGCCCCGACACACTATAATAATATGCAACACAATCATAGTAAAAACTTAAAAAAATGCAATGTATGAGCCACGGAGATTAGTAATTATGATCACATTTTTTGGCATGAGTACGTTGTCCAGATTTAAGCTTATTCATATTGATAATTAAGATCACAATTTGTTGGTATGGTTAGTGGGATATAGATAACTAATTTGATTTGCTGGAGTGATAATCCTCTGTTTTGTTATCTAAGCCAATTTTTTAATAAAAATAAATAAATAAAGCTGATGTATGTATAGCTTGTATATACATTGTCTTGGGTGAATTTGATTTGATGGAGAGATAATTCTCTGTTTTGTTATCTAAAACTTTTTTTTTAAATAAATAATCGAATAAAGCTGATGTATGTATAGCTTGTACATCTCTCTGTGTGTGTATTTGCCCTGGTATCTAAGATAATTAAATGATGCAGACTTATGTATAGCTTCTGTATATACACTTATCTCCTGGTATCTAGGTCGAATTTGATTGAAATAAATAATTAAACAGCTGATTTATGTAATAACTGTATGGACATGTCACATATATAATAATTAAAGAAAGCCGATGTATTTATAGTTATATATACATATATAATAAATAATTAAACTGATGTATAGTGGTAAATACATATAAAAGCTATATATACATCAACTTTATTTAATTATTTATTTTAAAGAAATTTAACTTACATATCTGGACAGAGGTGTATCTCTTCCATCAAATTCACCCGAGACTTCCATTGATGTTGTTAGTTGAGATACATCACAACCAGATAGGATGGTATAATTTGCCTGATTTACTATTCAACATTTATCCTTAACCACAACATATCTAACGTGTTGGATGCAGTAATGAGCTCAATTCATCATTCAACATTTTTCCTCAACCACAATGTTTGTGTTGTTGGTTGAGGTACTCACAACCAAAATTGGGCATGGTGATTTACTTTTTTTATCATTCAATATTTTTCCTCAACCATAACATTTGTGTTGGATGTTGTAATAAGCTTGATTCTATCATATATCTTCACATTTATCCATCAGAATCAATGATTTTTAACTAAACTTTGAGAAGTAGAAACCATGCAAAATGCCGAAACAACACACAAAGATCCACCATATCTTTAATGAGAATTGTATATTAACTTCAACATATTCTTGGGAACAATCTTTGGTTTGATCCTACTGCTACTCCTTCTTCTTGCTCCTATCTAATCTTCTAATCTCCTAATGACTTTACAAATGAGAAGGCCAAGCTTTTAATAGACCTCCTAATTACAAATTAAGTGCCCAGATTGATTCTAAGTCAACAACCAAGATAATTCCATGGAAATCCTACTTGGGTAGCTACAACTACCACCTACAAACATTTAATGTCCTCCAATAGGAAGATTACAAATCTTCTAGTACATATCCTTTTAAGGATGAGCAATAAGAAAATTGCTTGTAGTAATACATTAAATGCTTGTAGTAATCCTTCATTGTTGATTGATAATCTTCTTTACTCTTGAAGTGTTCTCTTCTTGTTTTTCCATCTTGAATATCCTTAACCTTGATCTCAATGAATGTTCTTCTTCGTTGTTTTTTGGAATATCGTCTTCATTGTTTGGGATTCTTTGTCGTCTTCATCTTCACGGCAATCTTCTACATCATCGATTTGATCTCTGTCACCTTGTTGCTGTCCTCTCTCATGTGGTTGTTGACTTGGACCTTTGCACTTGAATTTCCATTTTGCATCTATTGCTATCATCCTTTGATTGTAATCTTGGTGTTCTCTTACATTGATGAGCCTCTCATGTTGTACTATCCTTGAGCTTATCACCTTGCAGTGTGAATCTTGATGTTATCTTGCTATCGATCCTATTAAGTTCATCATAAGGTAATCCTCTTCCTCAATGTCATTGTTGTTGCGGAGTCCTTAATATTATCCATGTCTTCTTTCTTCAATATCTTGAATGAATGAATGAAAGATTTTAATAACGTCCGCAAGGCCGAAGCAGCCTATGGGACCCACTACAAAAGCACACACCCCTGACTAGGGGGCCATAAATTAGGCCATTTGAAATTTCTTCTTTAAATCTGCTATTCGGCAGTGAACTTTGACCACCAAGTTTGCTGTCCTTTCCAGCTGTGTTTCTTCAAATAAAGTACTTAAATTGCCCGCCTCTAAAATATCCTCATAACTGGAGCGAATGTCGTTGTATGCGGGACATTCCATGATAAAATGCCTCTCAGTCTCTATCATCCCCATGTTGCAAAATTAACATTTTCTTTCTTCCCGTTCTTCCTTAGGTATCATCCATCTACCTGTTTCACACCTCAGCTGATGAGAACTTGTCCTAAGCTGTGCTATAAGCATTTTTGCTCTCCATTTAATATTTGCTCCTATGTATGCTTTCTCCTCGTGATCTCCCGCGGGGTTAAATTCTTTCATATAATAGTCTTTTTTGTGCCCATTTTGTTTTGACCACAAAATAGTCCTGAATTTTTCCCTCACAAACTTTTTTATTTCTACATTTTTTTCGAACATTCATGTAGATTAACATTCCATTTTTTCATCCATTTGACGTTTTGCTTCATCCACGTGTTCTTTCTTCTGTCTAGTCTTTCCTCCATGATCAATTTAGGCCATCTGTGTTTTTCCATACCTTGAGTTTTCTTTAAATAGTTTAATAACCGAACCATAGCCGAAGTCTCTAAAGGGAAAGTGCCTGTTTCCGCCAATAAGGTCTCATAGGGGACAACGGTTTTAATTTTGAGGTTGCTGATGATTAAGTGTTTTTGAATTCTCTCTACTTGCCTCCATTTCTGATCTGACTTGCTGCTGCCCCAAGTCTCACACCCATAAAGGATCACCAGGGTAACCAATAATCTGAAAAGCATCTTCTTTGTTTTCCAATCCCATTACTCTGCATTCCTGCATCTATTTTGTAAGGAATATAGCACTTTCTAGCCTCTCTGAATTCTTTTCGCTCTACATGTTTCCCAACTGAAGTTTGTTGTCGAAGTCAATCCCAAGATACTTGTACTCGTCTACTATCTCTAAAGGTTTGCCTTTGAAAAGAAAAGTGTTTTGCGTCTTCCTATTTCTTTTCAAGGAGAAGATCATCACTTTGGTTTTACCAGTGTTCACTTGCATTCTGACCTCGTGGCAAAAGGTATCAAGCCCCTTCAAATGTTCCCTCAACCCATCAGCCGTTCTAGCAATTAAAATGAGGTCATATGTATAGAGAAGTAACTTTATCACATATTTAGCCAGTTGAACCCCATCACCATTAGTCTTGTTTAACCATTCCTCTAACTTATCAATATATAACCCAAATAAGGTTGGTGAGAGGGGGCATCCTTGTTTGACACCTATATCACTGCCAAAGCACTCTGACATCCCATCAATAGTTCTGATTTTAGCCTTGACCTGCTCATATAGTCTATGTACCACAGCCCTAAGCTCAAGAGGAATATTTAGTTCTTCCATTCTGTCCCAAAGCTTGCTGCGAGGAGCCATGTCAAAAGCCTTTTTAAAGTCGACAAAGCAGCAAAAGGCCTCCTCACCCTGAGTATTCCATACTTTTTCAACCAAGAATCTAAGTGTAACACTGTGATCAATCATAGAATGCTTTGGTCTGAAACCAGTCTGCCCCCTAGCTCTTTTACCTTCCGTTTCTGCCCACTTGCTGATTTTGCGTTCAACCATGCTGCCAAAGACCTTCCCAAGGAGGGGGTTAATCATGATAGTGCGATAATTTGATGGATTATTTATGTTGCCACTCTTGTGAAGAGGAATAACCACAATAGTCGTCCTGTTTTCCGGAAAGCCTTCCTCATTGACATCATTGAAAATACGATTGATATGAGGTGCAAGAACATCAATGCCCCATTTCAAATGTTCAACTTGCAGCCCATCAGCTTGATGTCTTTTATTTCCCATGTTGCAATGTCCTTCCTTGGATACACTTGTTGAGTCCTCCATGTTGTATTCACCTTCATAACAATCAAGGATTTTGTAGCATCTTTAACTTGTGAAGCAATTCGGTTCCTTGCCATCTTCTTGATCTTGAATGCCTTGTCATCTTCTTCTTGAATGTCTTTCCTCCCTTAAACTTGATCCTTGAGCTAGTTCTCTTGAACATATTGATGTCTTCCTTGGACAACTTGAATACCTCAAGCTAGTCCTCCTTTGTTCACTTCCTTTATTATCATTATCTATTATCCCCTCCATTTATTAACCCTTGCATTGATCCTTGCATCAAACCTGAAAAGAAAGAGAAAATTTTGGATCAAAGTTATGAAATGCAAGAAAAGAAGAACTTCAATATTTTTTCTGATAAACTCCTCAAAGGATATGATCTCAATCTTGAATTGAACTTGCATATGGATGAGGAAATGTGATTTCATCCTTTACAACCTTAAACACTTAATTTGGAAACCCCTTTTGAAATTGCTGATGCAAGTCAACCTGAAAATGCATTATTTTGATGAAGGGTTTCGTTCTTTAATGATGGGAATCTGCACTTGATCTTGATCAAACTCTGATTTCAAGTTCATGCCAGAATTCAGATTTTCGCCTTTATATACCCAGGTCCGAATCTGAAAAATGCATTTTTTGATCTGCTGATTTAATTCTAATTTTGGTTTCTTGAATCCGATTTCTGACTGATGTAATTCTGAAATTGTACTTAATTTCTGATCAATTCCTCCTTCCTTGCTGGAATTTGCCTCCGATCAGAATCACACATGCTGCTAGAAAATTCGCACCCTAGGTCTGCCCTGATTCGCCTTGAGATCATATTTACATTGTCTTTAATTCTGATTAATTATTTGTAATTCTTATTTAAGGAGACTTTCACTCCTTTGTTAATATTGAATATTGCATGCTGAATATCAAATATCTTGCTTATCGTTCTTTGTTATTACTTTTCACAATTGATAATTGCAATCAATACCCAACATATTTCGTTACTCATCTTCCTTGGTTGGTAGGGGAAAAATCTATTATCAGATGACTAAGTATGCTCTTTTTGTTTCCATTAATTCCACAAACACAAATGAAGCCTGACAATTTGTTTCTTTTACTTCCATTTATGCTAGTGGTACTATAATAGTCTCAAAATTTGCTAAATTATTATCAACATGTTTATAACTTGCATTGACTTCAAAATAATATATTGTGCTAGAGATTCAAATTTTATTTACATTGTTAAGAAGGAATTGTTGAAGCTTGTTTATTACCAATTCCAAATTGTATGGGGGAGTTTGAGATAGGTGATTGGTTTGTCTTAATGCTACAATTTTATAAGCTGAAATATATTGAAGTGGGATTACAGATAGGATATGCAAAACACCTTAGTGTGTTGACATAGGAGATACAAATTCTTTCTATTGTACTAATTGTCCATATGAATTAAATATTAAGCATGAAATATAGAAATAATAAAATTAAGCTACAGATCTGAAATATAAGCAATTAATGCAATGAGATGGGAAATTTAAGCTGCTCTTTAAATTTTGGGAAATGTAAATAAAAATTAATAGAAAGAACATGCTAAAATGGAAAGTGTGCACCTGATAAATTGGAAATGGCTTTGGGAGGTAAAAAAAAAGCATATGGGGAATTTGAGATCAATCTAGAAGAATTTTTTGATAGAGGCATCACTGCACACCACCTTGCAAGCTGTAGCATCACATACTAGGTGCAAGGGCCATCCTAGGGCACTAGGGTCCTTGTTAGTTGAAGATCTACAACTTTTAGGGCTTCTTTGTGATAGTATGTAAGCTCTATTTCTCCTGCAAGGTGGTTCCATCGCTCAGGAAATCTCCTAGAATTTAAGCTGAAGAAAGGGTACAAGAAAAATTTGGCTGTGCTCAGGTGAATGCTTCGATCTGTCGCCTATTTGGTTTGCTTCAATCTATACTAGAGCACTTTTGGAAAAGTAGATGTGTGTGTAGAATCGGATGGTTGGCATTTGTGGTCTATGCAATGTTGGTGTTCAAAATAACAAAACCATAGGGGGATGAGACTACCGCAAGTGGTGTGTGCTTGTGATAGGATTCAAATAGGTGGTGGAAAAGCAATCATAGGAGGATTTGCAAAGGGCCAAAAGGATTCAGTTTTGAAGGTTGAAATATCCCACCCTGATCTGAATATGCGATTCTGATTTATTTTCCAGTTTTCTCCGATTTTCTGATTTTTTTTTGTGTTTTTGAAGTTTTCTGATTTTTTTGTTTTTTTTTAAAAATACAATGAAAAATAATGCCGGAAAATAACAAGGAATAATTTCTGAAAGCTAACTAATTAATGGCTAAACAAACTTAAGAGTTTTTAATTGCAAGAAATGTAAATTTTTGAACATACCAAAATTCCAACGCCTCATTCCAGGTAATATACATCAGCACATGATTACTGCAGATCTGATCATTCTTTAGTAGCAATAATCAACATCTCAATAATTCTGAAATGGAGTGATACCCAGATTCCTTCCAATGCCTTGGAGTGCCAGACATCCCAAACCCAACGCCTAGCTGGAAATTGATAATTTGCTGATGAAAGGCCTACTGCTGGTTGAGATTGTGTGTTCTGATTTAATAGTGAAATCCTGATCTAAATCTGCTCTGTAAACTCACACCACTCCTTGGGATAATAAACTTGCAGACAAGAATAGTACGGTCTGCCTTGGGATGGTACAGCTGGAGTAGTAAATGATCTCGACTTTAATCAATGCCTCTAAATCGATAAATCAGCATATAGCCCTATCAAATCTGCCCTCTAGGAAATCTGAAAATGATTACCCTGTACTTTCTTGTAGCTTGCAAAACTTCCTTGTAGAAATTATTAATTGCTATGAAGCCCAGTGCAATCCCTATGTGAATTTGATTGTAAATTATGCCCTTGGGTGATCTTCCACACTTGCAGACGGTTAGATCTGTGAAGGATTTCGTCTTCACAAATAATTCCTGCCAAACCCTAGCTCTAAGAGCTCTAGAGTGCCAAAGATGAATTCTCCAAAAAATAATGATTCCCAAGATGTCAAAATGAAAGTCCAAAAGTCTTTTTTTTCTTCCTCAAACCCTAACGCCACTTTTAGGGTTCTCATAATTTAATAAATTTAATTTTATTCTCTCATGTGCGTCCATCATGACTTTATAAAGTCGTTTTATTATTATCTCATGAAGTGACTTTATAATTTATTTTTAAAGTCACTTTATTTTATTTTATAAAGTAACTTTATAATTATTTCAAAAAATCGTCTCTTTATTAAATTTTTACAAAGTAACTTTATAATAAAGTACTTTATTTTATTTAATTAGAACATTAAAATTAATACTTTAATATTTTAAATTTTATTTTGAAACCATCCACTTGACCTCTTTAGCTGAAAACTGTTTATGCACTTGGTCTCCTGGTGATGTCTAAAAATAGTAGGCCAACTCGTAGTCTCCTAAAAAATAGGAACCCTCCTAAGAAATAGGATTCTGTTTTTGAACATTTGAAATGACTCATAAAGCCCCTTGCAAGGCTCCATCAACCTCCAAGTGGTCAATAATCAAACTGCTTGTCCCCTCCTAAAAAATAGAACCCATCCTAAAAAATAGGAGGCTATCTTTGAGGCCCTGAAACGCCACAAAAACCTCCCAAAAAGGCCACAAGACCCCTGAATGGGCTCCCTATCCACTCTATTTGCGTATGGGAACACTGTTGATAGACTAACCTCTGCAAAAGATACTTAGGAAATGGGGACATTACAAAGGTGATATTAGTGGAAGGTTTGCAAATTTAGAAAGACTAAGGGAGTGGAAATTGGTTTTCAATAGCTTCGCAAAGGATAAACATTTGGTAGAGGTCAAATAGGGTATATGGAAGATCAAAAGAGAGGTGTTGACATGGGAGAAACAAAGGAGAGGTATTAGATCTGAGTTATGAGACTGGTAGGGATTTTAGACAATGGAAGAGGGAAACTAGTGTTCTATGGTTTCCAACAATAGGAAAAAGGGAAAACAAACTAGGAGACGATTGAAAGGAGGAAGACCACAAGAGACCTATAGTGGGAAAATGATGATTATGGCTCCACTATTGCAAGTTTTGGATCTGCAATGTTTTTCTCCTTTACTTCCCATTGGCAGTACTAAGAGGAGATAGAGATACCAACTTTTCTATTTTGCATCGAAATGGCATCTGATATGTTTGGATGAAAAGATAGATTTTAACTATAAACCCCTACTAAGTTTTTAGTTAAATAATTGTTAGAAACTTGACAAGAACTAGGGCATAAGAGAGAGGGGATCTTTTGTTTTCTAAAGTTCAAATAGGGACCCTACTACCGGGATACACTTGACACTCCTTGCTAGCTACGTTTCTAAATCTTTGTGGGGTTTTTGGAGATGATTTCATGATGTTAGGGCTTTTGTGGGGTCCTTTCCTGATCATTGGGGAGGCCATAAAGGGGTTCTAAACATACTATACGAATGGGCACTAAAATGAGTCCAAACACATAAGGTGGAGATTGCAAAGGAGGCAATTTCCTATCTTCCATTTTGTCCCCACTTTGGTAGGCTAATGATGCTACAATGAATTAGGGTGCTAAAGCAAAATATAGTAATTGAAAGTCAGAAATGAAATAATATTGCATAATTCCCTAAAATATATAAAGGATATGTATGTCTGCATTCTTTTCTCTGGCTCTTCCTTTACTTTTGCATGTGAGTACCTGTTCCTGCAATATCCAAAGTAATGCAGTTACTATATGAAAACATAATCAATGCTGTAAAACATGTGTAGAATGGTTAACAATACAAAATATACAGAAGGATACATTGAGCATTCATGGATACCATCCAAACAATTACCAATATCAATGAAAGATACAAAGTACCATACCAGAATACCAGATTGGCGAGGAAGTGTTTATTCTATTTATTATTACCAAAAAACCAACAACTCCATACAGTAAACCAAACACATATATAATAGTTGGTTGGTTGGGGAAACCAACGGACGCAACTCCTCACTCCTAACTACCCTCCTGACAACCATAATTAAGTCTTAATACAAAATGACTTTATTTCCTACTACATATATCCCCCCCCAAAAAAAATTGTCGTCTTCCAGACAATTGTACAAAAGGAAAATCAGACTTGAGAGTTGGGTTGTGAAGACATCCCTGGACTCGGAGCTTGTTCCCGGAAGTGTAGGAGATCCCGTTCAGCCGCCTTCTGCTTAGCCCGAACTCCCTGCAGCACCCGTAACTCGTCCATCTTTTTGGCTTCAGCTGCTGCTAACTTCTCTTCAACTGCTGCTAACTTCTCTTCTAGTCCAGCTCGCTCTGTCTTCCATTGTGTTTCCCTCGTGGCTTTTTCCTCTTCCCAATCCTTCTTCATTTGATTAGTCAGTTCTTTTTCTTCCTGTAGCTGCAAGAATGTCCTCCTGAAGGCCACCTCCATTTCTCAGAGTGTGTTCAAGAGGGGTGGCTGCTCCTGTTCCTGCACTATGATGCCTTGGGGCTGCCCAGATTTCAGCTACTTCATTTTTTTTGTACCCACTCTTGTAGAGTAGGCCCCAATCTGTGTGGCACTCCCCCTTCATGAATATTGCTAAGGATTCTGCGGCTTTGACTATTACTTCCATGTTCTGACTCTTAGCTTCGTGAATGATGTCCTTCATGGTATGTTCCATCTCTTGCAACTCTTTGAGGAGCCTTGTTGCTTTATCCTCCAATGAGATCCTTTTTGTACCTTGCCCTGTCATGGTGTGCTGTATTCCCATTGTGTTCTCTCCTTCTGTTTCCCTTGGTGGTGGTGAGGGTGGTGATGGCGAGGGTGGCAATGCCATCCCAACTTCCTCCAACTGTCTATCTGCTTCTTTCTTCTAATATAGTGTCTTCTCCAACCTCATTCTGTATGTCCTTTTTGTTCTCCATAGCCTGTACCACCAAGGCCACTGGTTATGCCACTTCTATCCCCTGGGGTGTGTGGACTCTAATCTTGTGTCCTCCTGTTTGCTGCCCCCTTAGGTCTATGACCTTAGTACGCGCCTGCTGGTCTGTTGGAATGAGATTGGCTACTCTCGGCAAGGTGAGTCTAGTGGCTCCTCATTTAGGGATCCTCTGCTGTCCGCTTCCCCCTTCTTTAGTGCTTGGATTCCCTTTTTCTGCATGGCTGTCCACTCCCTCCGTACTCGGAATGGTACGACCTCCTTCCGTACTTGGAATGGTAGGGCCTCCTTCCGTACTCGAAATGGTACGACCCCCTTCTGTACTCGGCCTGGTACGGTCCCCTTCCGTACTTGGGATGGTGCGGTCCTTCTCAGTGCCCATGGTTTGAATCTCTGCATACTCTGGTATACTTCCTGGTAGTGGGCCTTCCCCTTGTGGTAGAAAGGTGACCTCTCGGGGTGTGCCCTTCAAGTGGCCGAATTTGATTTCCTTATCCCCTGAGTCTGAGGAGGTATCCTCCTCTTCTGAACTATCATCGCCCACCTCCTCCTCGCTTGATCCCTCACTATGCACTGGTTGGTGTACCTGTCTGGGTTTCTTTGTCCTTGGTTCTCCTCCACCTCCTGCCCCGAAAGTGTCTAAGTGCAACCAGAATGTCATAGCTGGTTTATAAGGTTCCACCCTATTGGCTGGCACCAGCCCTCCTCTCTGGTCAATAGCCACCTGTGTACGGACTGCTTCCAAAAATAGTGCTATGGCATGATGAGGCATATAAAATACCGTATGTTTTAATTCCATAAATTCATGCAATCGTTCTGAAAGGAACTGTGCCCAATTATATATCTGTCCCTAGTTCAACCCATCCACTATTGGTAGCATCCAGATGGCTATATCTGATGGGCGGCTGCCAGCAGTAAGTTTACTCTTCACCAAGTCCACAATGCAACTCCATTCTTCATTGGCTATAAAAATTTTCTTCAGGCCGCTACTATTCTGCTTGTTGAGAATGCTTCCCCATTGCTGCTTGGTGAGATCTTTCCTGAACATTAAGTCCAACCATTTCTTCTTTTCCTCTGTTGGCATTGGAGTTTTAATGAGTTCCTGTCCCCGGTTAGGTATTCCAAATACCTTGTTTATTTCCTTAGCAGAGTAGGAAATAGTTACAGTTTGATGAGAATATCGGATTATCGATTTGTGAGCCTGTCTATCATACCCAGCCACCATAGTGCGCAATATCAGTTCAAATTCTTTTAAATCAAAAATAGGAATAAAAATGATTTTGTCTACCTCTGCTTTCTGTAAAGCTCCCTTCAAGGTGTGCTGGTCTTTTGCATTCTCCCACCAGGCACGACATCCACTACCAATTATGCTCTCAAAGCTAATATTGGCAGTCGTAATTCTTTCCATGCTCTTTCCTTTATCCTTCTTGTTTGCCATTTTCGTTACCTTCTTCACTTGTAATGCTGAATTTTTCTGCTTGGAGTCAATAATTTTTCCCTTACTCGGGTTCCCCACACTTATCTTTACCATCTTCGTTTTTAGAGCCAACCCTTGTATGCTTTTATTAATTGTTTTGCCAACTGTCTTGCAACCGTCCGTAACTCCTTCTGCCTGCCGTCCGTACAGCGTACGACTTATCTTTGGTTTCGTACAATGTACGGCCTCGTAACAACCGCCTCCTCCTTGCCAACCGTACGTCGTACGACCTACCTCCACGTACGACCCCTTTCGAGCGCCTACTGGCGTACGACGTACGACCCTATTGCAAGCCACCCGATGTCCGTACGACGTACGACGGACTTCGAGTCCGTACGGTCTTTTGCTGACTGTAATATCCGTACGTCGTACGGCCTCCTCTGTGTGCTTGTTGCCCTTACGACGTACGGTTTGTCCTGCGTCCGTACGGCCGCCTTGAACCTGTAGCTTCAGTACGACGTACGGTCTCTTCCTCCTTGCTTCTTGGTATCCCCTGTCCGTACGGCGTACGTCCTGGCTCTGGCCCGTACGACCTCCTTGGATCTGCACTTGCCGTACGGTGTATGGCCTCTTCTCCGCCACTTCCTTCTATGTGCTTGCGTAGGGTCTCCCGGCTGCAATATTTGTTCTCCCACTTCCCTTTGTTCAAGCTAGTGATAATGCCCCACTTGAGTCTTTTATAAGGCTCGTTGAAGTTAGGGTTTCCTTTTATTATCTCTCCCCTCGAATTCTCCTTGTCTTTTTCTTTTCTTTCTTTTATGTCTAAGTGACATATGGGATGTATTTCTATTCTTTTATTATACAGCCTTTGTTTGGATCCACTTACCAAGTCTTTTAAGGGATTATTATCCAATGTGGATAATTTTATAGCTCCATTATCCTGTACCTCCACAACTTTATAGGGTCCCAACCATCGTACCTTGAACTTGCCTGGCTTAATTTCATTTTTTCCAGAGTTACAGGACTCGCAGAGTCAGGGCTGGACTCGCAGAGTCCCGAGCCGAGTCAGGCCTGCCGAGCGTAGGTGACTCTGGACTCGGACTCTGCCGAGTCCAGGAGAGTCCATGCGGACTCGCTGGACTCGGAGAGTCCCGAGCCCAGGACTCTGCCGCGGAGCAGAGTAAAAAAAGTGAAAAAAAAACACTTTTTAATGTTTTTTACTTTTCATTAACGGTTTATAATATGAAACTGCTATTTGAAAGTATGCACGTCCAATATGCATCTTTTGCACATGCCAAAATGACTCTAGCAGTCCCAAAGCCACTTCTAACTGCTCCTTAACATATGCTCTTGATGTCCATTCATGTGATTCATGCTTTCAAAAGTAGTACAACTACCTTGACCATATCTGAAACATGTATGCCTTAGTAATCTATCCCTCTAATACCTTAATCTTCATCTGCCTCTATGCTTGAAGTCCTTTCTATTTGGGTTCTTATCCTTTCACTGATGTCATATTCATCAACTCAAATGTACATTAGTTCCTCTGGCACTTTGATCTTGCAGTTCTAATCCACAGGTTCACAGTGTTCCAATGCCAAGGCTCAAGACTC